>JAYMSZ010000365.1:0-20976 GCA_036897665.1 Pelargonium citronellum
AAAACTGAGGACCAATTTATAACAAACTGGATACTAAGAGGACCAAATTAGAACATTTTCTAACAAGTTATTTGCCACATCATATGCCAAGTCAGCATTAGTTAACGGCAAGGTTAGAGGAAGGACCAATTTGGAACAAATTGAGATACTAAGAGGACCAAATTGGAACAAAAATCAAACTGAGGACCAATTTGGAACAAATTGGATACTAAAGGGACCAAAACGGAACATTTTCCAATTTTTTTCTGATGAACTTAACTCTCGGTGTTTGCCTCATTTCAGCCCCAAAGCCTCACAGGCCTCTGGCTCCTCATATATCGCGTTGAGGACATTTCCTGGCATCATACATGTAATAAATAGCTGTCAAAGGACATAAATTAAAGGTACTGTTTGAGTTAAAAAAATTGTTTTTTTTAGAATGAGAATGAAATTCATATAGATAGTATTTGGATTATAACTCTCTAATTTCTATTTTCATTCTCTTGTTGTGTATGATGTTATTAAATAGTTTCTCTAATAAGTGTTTGTCTTATATTTTATATATCATTTTCAAGTAGTTGATGTGTAATTTTATTCTACTTAGAATTGCTAAGCAATTATGAAAAACTTTGTATATGAATTGTTGGACAAAGTATATAAAGTGGTCGACCAATAAATCTGGTTAATCCTGATCTAATGATTGTTTTGTTCAATTTACCATGCATAAATAGATAAGGAGAAAACTTATATCTTTAATTGTCCTCTAACTAACCCACAATACTACAATGAAGTAAATTTCTTATTTGGTTTCCTCAAGGTGGTGGGAATTTTAGTGGAAGACAATTTTCAAATTATTTTGGATCTCTTGACATGTTCCAGCAGTAGACTCCATCATGAACCTATTATTGACTCACAAAGTCGTAATAAGAAGATTGTGATTATAAATGGTTTTGACAATTCGTCCAATGGTTCATAAAATGAATGGTTGAGATTAAGTATCTAGATTTTATCCAATATCTAAGATATTTAATGGTATTTATCAATACTAATTTACTTGTAAGAGAAATATTATCATTTCAAACTTTTACAACAAAAATTACCAAATTTTTTTTTGGGTTAAATATCTCATTTTACAGTCCATCCAACCAAAGTCCAAAAACAACCCAAATTTTTTATAAACATAACCTTTTGTTTTACCTCATTTTACCCAAAAAAAAAAAAGAAAAAAAGAAAAAAGCTTGGAAGGTGGAGTTGGAGACAATTTGTGAGTAATGTTATTGTTACGACAACATTTAAGGTAATCGATGTTCTGTTGGATTAGTGTTGGAGACTCCAAAGCTTTTAAATTTCAGAGTTGAGAAAGAAGAAGATGCACTTTGAGTAACGACAACAGAGCTGATACGACACGTTTAGTTTCTTGCAAAGTGAAGCCCAATTTGTGGAGCTTTTGCTGCTTCTTGTCTTCATCATATTCAGGTTCACTCTCGTAACAATTTCATATTCTTCTTCTCCATCAAACCAATACAAATCTAGGCTTGTTTTTTTACCTATACAGATCTGTTTCTTCTACTAATCTCCATTGCGGCTTCATTTCGCAACAATCTTGTTAATGATGCCCTCTATCTGTTCGATCAATTGCTCCAATCAGCTTACACAATTCCTCCCTACGGTTTCAGTCTTACCACCTTCATTAATTTCTTATGTCCTTGTCAAATTCTTCAAATTAGGTTTGGAACCTAATTTGATGTTGCTTTGATCAATGGGATGTGTTTTGGAGTGGCATTTCCCGAGCTCTGCCTCTGTTTCGCAAACTGGTGACCTTCGTTAACACCTAATTTGATTCGATGCTGCTTCAGGTTCGAGCCTCGGTTGTTACGCTTGCTGATAAAATAAATAAATAAATAGATTTGATGCTGCTTTGATCAATGGGATGTGTAAAGAAAGACTGCTTAGTGAAGCTGAAGAGTTACTCTGTTTAAAAATGGAAGAGATAGGTTGCTCAAGCAATTGCAGTTATAACATAATGATGCAAGGATATCTTCAAAATAATGAGACGATGAAGGGGATGCGACTTCTTCAGGCTGTGGTTGACATGGGTTTCTCTGCTGATGCATCCTCCACATAGATGATTCTGTACATGTATACAACTGGGTCACAATTTGCATCCCCGCGTAGATTTTCTATTTAAATAGTATGAAGCCAATTTGCCCAACAATAAGGAGAAAACTGTATGGGGCCTTCCTAGTTTCAAAAAGTACTTTTGCATCTTCTTGATTATCATACCAATGAGAATGTTGGAATCTGTCAAGCTCATTTTTGGTTCTTTATCAGCTGCTCTTACTGGGGGTTGTCAAAGTAAAAAGCTGCACAGCATTTCCAGTAATGGTGATTCAGCCTTATGTGCTGTGATATTAATTGATTCCCATATGTCGGGCGCTACTTTATGAGTTGACTCCCACTCCCCAGAATGAATTATGTAAATCAAGTTGTATATTATGTGATATTGTATATTCTATTTATAGAACTATGATACACTTTTCATAAGCTGTATGCTTTCTCATAATTATTTAATTCTATATTTATTGTAATTTCATTGATTGGACTTGCATGCAGACAGTTTGTTTCATAGGAATGACATTAGAGTACTCAAGGTTTATTTAGTGCTTTTTTTCCTTTGGAAAATTAAGTTTTAGTTTCATATCTGTACCAGCATCTAAATTATTTATGCCCCTTAGCTTGTAGAACATGTAGCAATTATCTTGCCGCTTTCCATGGACAATGTAGTGCCACTTTTTCCTAGTGGGTTTATTATGATTCTATTTTTCTCAAAATATATAGGCATTATGATGGGACTTACCTAGTCTGGGTGGGTCCAATGCTGCGATACTAGTGGTAGAGCACTCTAAGGGCTGAGCTCCAAAGGTGACTGACTGTAAGCTTTGCTTCAATTCAACGTGTAATTCTTGCCTCACAATTTAGAGCTCTTGTGGCTCATGAACCGAGCTGGCATGAAGTTGTAATTTAAAATCCTTCATGGGTGTTGGTAATTTATCTGATTCACAAGCTGCCCTTACTTGGTTGTCATAGTAGAAAACTGCAGAGCCTTTCCAGCATTGATGATGGTTTCAGGCTTATTCACATATTTGTTTCTTGGAGAGCATTACATTGTATATTTCAGTACTTGTTGATTAACCTGTGTGCTACAATATTGATTTGCCCCTAACTGTGCTACTTTCAAGATGCTGTGCTCTCTAAAAATTTGGTAAATCTGACTGTGCTGTGAGGTTCAAGAGGATTTCTGCAACAATTTGAATGATTTAGTGGACAAAAATTCAGAAAAGTGTTTAAAGTTTGTCTGAAGTTGAGGCAAAATGTTCGGCTGCTAGCCTCCTACTTTCCTACCTATTTTCAACATGATTGGTATTTGTGCTTCCTTGAAAACTAGAAGAATGCAAATACCCTGGAAATCGAGATCTTTGAAGACTAAGGTATTAAATAATTGTATGCAACCATTACATACTGTAGCTGTTGTGTATTTTCGTCAGTTTTATTGCATGCTTTTGGTGGTAAAATATATTTGTGGATGTACCACCTATGTAAAATGTAGACATGTTAAGACTCCTTTTATGTTTTGTAATATATATTTTATTCGTAAAACAAATTTCTCATGGACATTGTGTTTTATTTGGTGTGGGAACTATTCTTGTTGACCTATCAAGATTGAAAGCAATACATCCATTTCAGCGTTGAGCAAAGTAATTGGAGGTACATGGATCAGTGAGAGATGACCATAATGATAATCCTTCAGTATATGTGATGGAGATTTGTTTTTGGTGCTATGCTATCATATTGATTCTTCTAAAAGGGAGGGTTTTGTTTCTTTGTGGGTAAATGTGAATGGTAAAACGAAAACCAGAGAGCAGCTGTTGCTTGGTAGTTCAGGTTTCTTTGTATTCTATTTGTCTTCTCTATTTTTGTTTCCCTGTATATTCTCTCTGCCTCTGCAATGCATGACTCTCATTTTTTCCGCTGGAGGGCTGGGTATAATAGAATTGGATTAACATGTTTACTCAGATTGTAAACTAATATCAAAGAGGAACTAACATACAAATGTAGTATATTCACAGGTTTATTGTGTAAAATTTACTTGCAGTCTTCTTGTTGGGAAATTGGTCAGTGCAGTGCTAAAAGTAGATTACTAATTCTTACCAAGAATTCAAACTTACCCTGAACCTCAGGCCTCAATTGGGATGAAATGAAATTGTCTTCTTTGTCAACTGCAACTTATCTGGTTAAACAGTACATAAATGTTTTCATGTTGTCAATTTATGTTTTTTTTTTGTTCTTGATTTTGCTTTTTAAACCCAACCTCTTATTTTATCTACTTGTATTTCCTGCCTATTTAGAGGTTAAAACTTGAATGGAACATGGGTCAGTTTCACAAGGTTTCTAATTGTGTCTACTTACTATACTACCTACTCAGTTTCTTTGAGCTCAATTTTAATAAAGTCCATCTTAAATCCAAGCTTAAATTTTGATTTGAAACATTAATGCACAAATATGCGCCTAACTATTGTTATAAGCATCTCCCTGAGGCTCTGACAAAATTTCTTCCATCAGTCCATGTATTACTTACCTTTGCTTCTTTTTTATTCGGCTTAATGATACATTCAAGCTATCGATTGTTGACTTAACAAAACCAGGTTGCGTGCAGGTACAATTGCTAAAATATTTGGAAATTGCGTCAAAGCCTGATGGTTGGTGTATCTATTCAGGTACGGTTTTTCATTTTTCCATATTATGGAGTAACAAGATTTTAGGCCTCCTGAGTGGAAATCTGTTGTTTTGAATCTTTTGATGTTGTCTGATTGTCTCTTATTTGGTATGATGGAATGTTTACTCTCAAAGACAATCTACTAAATGGTTGGCTGGAAATGAAGCAGTATACTTTTGTTGCAATAGCTCAGAATGTGGATCCCACAGCACAACCTGAGAAAAGGTTTTTGGTTCCTAGGGCAACTGACATAGGCAGGAGTTGTCAAAGCCAAGCAGATTCTATCTACTAATGAGATGAGGAATTCAATTTGGAGTAAAAAAAGAGAGGGACCATTTGTTGTGACATCAGTCTGTAATATCTACATTTTGTCTGAAACAGGACCGAAATACCCAGCTACGAGGACAGCTATACAATCCTTCCATATTTTCCATAAATTTACAACCAAATGGCTTATAGAGTAAACATGTACTATATGAGATAAACCTTAAATTAAAACAAACAGATCCTTGGTCCACACAGTATATTATTTTTTTTATCTGAACCATTAGAGGGCTTCATGTTTTTGATAACTATTAAATGACTTTGTTTCTGTTTTTGATACTTGTCATGTTTCTGTTCCTTTGATTGGTGCTTTCTTGTATGGCAGGGAGAGCTTGACATGGCTGCTAGGTAAACGTTTTATGTAAACTTCACTAATTAGTTTCTGTGTTTCAAGTCTGCGTTTTTTGAAAGCATTAATCATTGGAGTCTCTACCTCGCCATCTTTATTTTTTGGGTAAACTAATTGAATAGTATTGGAGTAGCAGCATGCAACTGATTTCTTTGCAGGAATATTTGCATTTTGCTCATGAACACACGTTTCTAGAGTTTGAAAATTTTCTTTTTCCTTGATTTCCATAGCATGCATGCCACTTGTTCTACTACAAACACTGAAACACATAAATTTTCTAGTACTCAGCCCTGTATTAGTATCAGAACTGTCAAAGTTTATTTTTATCAAACCATTCCATGAATATACTTGATTACTCTCAGTGCAATTTTCTTGTGATTGTGCCTGCTAGGTCTTTTCATGTCTGGACTGGAAGGCCATGAAACATGATTCTGGTCGTCTGTGGATTTATGAGCATTTTGGGTAATTTGTTGTAGTTTTCTGGTGGATACATAGAGATGGTCAAACTTTTTGCTGGTTGTGTATTGGTAGCTCCATATAAGCAATGACTTTGGTTTTGCCAAAGTGGGTATGTGTTTGTAAACAATTAGCAGTTTGATTTATCAAACCATAATTTTCATTTTAGTCTTTGTAACATAATTATGAATGAGATTCAATATATTTAAGTTGTTGTGCCTGTAGAGAAATTAAATCACATTCTTTTTTGAAGCATAGATAAGTTATTTATTATTAAAATTAATTATGTACTGTTTTATCCTATTGGAGTAAAAAATTTTCTCCTAAATTTGCTTACATGCAATACTTGGTTTATTTATTTTCTTGAGAAATTAACTATGTTAGCATTTATTTTAATAATATGTTATTATGCATATCATTTGAGTAATTAATTTTGTCCTTAAGAGATACCAATTCATATTAAAAAAAATATATAGGCACACATCTTAAAAATTAGAGTAATGTTTACTTTCACCAGTGCAATTTGATGAATCAAACATTGACCATTGAAAGTGAACCAATAAGAACATGTAAAGTACCACTTGACAAGCTAGACATGTGTCTCTATATGCTCCAACTTAAAGAGAAACTGTTGAAATAGATTTAGTGTATTTCCTATTCTGTTTAATTGTAAGAAAATATTTCTTAATTCTAATTCTTCCTAATTTTTGAATTCAGTTATTATTTTTTTTAACATAAGCCTTGAACTATTGTGATGTTTAGTTGTGTGGTGTCACTTTCAAAAGCGTTTTGGCCACCGAAACAAAAATACAAAAAGGCACAAGAGTATGGAGGGGTTACAGAAACAGAGTCACACAGATTTTTTACCCCAAAGTTTGCAGAGAGAGACATAAATTTGGTGTGGCTAATTGAAGAGACAGTCTTGATTGCACATGCATGGGTTTGTTTCTGGGCTATCATAAGAGCAGTTTTTATTTTTATTTTTGGGTTAAAGTTCCCATTTTGGTCATAAAGAGAGAGACTCTGTGGGCGTTGATGGTTTGCTCTGAGCCTCTGAAGTGCTTGCCCTAGTGGGTTGTCTCTTATTTTTCTTGTCAAAATTTCCTGATCAGGTAAAATGCTTCTGAATATTTTCTTTTCAATTTCAGTAAAATTTGTATTGGCATATCTGTTTACCATTAGAATCTAAGAATTAATGTTTGGCATTGCTGCTTTTGTGTTTTTATCCTTAATCTATGTTTTGATTTGTGGGTTATGATGTTTATTGAGAAAAATATTGATTCACTTGATGTTTAGTTAATTTAGTGAATCGTGAGTTGGGTTAGATTATGGTTGTATCAAAGAACAATTTCTACAAACCAATTAGCCACTGAATGTCCTCTTGAAACCCTAACTAACTTGGATGGAAACTCATTGTAACAATCTACGTTGGACCTGAGAAACTTTGGGATCAGAGATAGAATAAAAGGGGGTTAGGGCTTGAGAATTGGATACAGGTCTATATTGTATGTTTTGGATGAATATCTCGAGCTATCCCTTGGAGCATTAACCTTATTGTTGCTAATTGATTGTTGACAAGTAAAGAATCTCTGATAATTTGAGACAAGTAGCTGAGGTGCAACTCGGATCTGAATAAACATTTGAACTTGTTTACAGGACTCAAGTTGTGGTTGATGCCAAGTGGTAGGATTGTTGTTCTCACCTACAGTTCTCAACCAACATTTGTCTTGTGATTGAGCAGTCTGATTAGTTATATTCTTCAATCACTCGTAAAGTTATTTCGGGTGAAAATGTTGTTACCAAGTTCCCTTCCTAGTTCCATTGGGTCTGGGAAACCAGATTTTTTATGTGATTGGATGGGTGGTTCTGGAACTCGGGAGACGCTTCCAAAATGTGATGAACCTCATGATGGTTGCCAGAAGTCTTCTTTAATCACAGAGGGAAACAAAAATGCTGATAATTCATTGTTTTTAGATATTCCAATAAGTTGTTCCGAATTGTCATCTGTTAGCGTTGTGTTCGAGTGTTGTGCGCCTAAATTTGTATACAAACGGAGGAAGCATCTAGCGAACTCTATTGCAATTTTGTCAGCAGATACACGGGTAAAGACACAGAAAAGTGTTGATTCTCTATCTGCTGTTAGTTCTGAAGCTCCTTTGTTGACTTCTGAGGAGCAGCACATTGGTTCAATATTTCAGCATGAATCTGCAGCTGTTGGAGCTCCTATTTTGCCTCTTGCATGCAGTAGAGAACCAAGTTCTTTAATATTTGAATCAACTAATGCATGCTCACTTGTGGAGGACCAAGGTACTAAAAAAGCATCCAAAATCGGTCAGCAAAGAATCATATGTGTTGACAGTGTAAATGATAGTTGCTTATCGTCAAAGTCAAATTTGGAACTCATTTCTGTGACCAAGAAGACCGGAAATAATGAAGTTGGAGAGTGCTCCTCTTCTAGCATAATTGCTGTGGATGCCTTTGGGAAATATATATCTGGAAAGGACCGTTGTATCGCTATTCTAAGAAGCCAGGGCCTGCTCGAAAGAGTTTGGCCTTTCAGACCTTGTGCCTCTTCTAAAGATGGTGGTGTAAGTAGTGGTAGTAGTTGTTCCCGGGCATGCAAAATTTGTAGCCTTACAGAAACAACAGTGAACATGCTAATTTGTGATTATTGTGAAGAGGCATTTCATTTGTCTTGCCACATGCCCCGCATAAAGACAATGCCAATTGATGAGTGGTTTTGTCATTCATGTTCAACAAAGAAGCAGAAAATTTTAAAAGAGACTATTAGCAGAAAATTTCCGAATATCACTAGTGAAATGAGGCGATACAGAAATGCGTCATCTCAAGGCAAATCAGATCTTGTAGCGTTGATGATGGAAGATACTGAGCCGTATACATCAAATGTTCGATTTGGAAAAGGTTTTCAAGCAAATGTTCCTGACTGGTTGGGTCCTATTAAAAAGTATGCTCTTTCAGTAATAATCTTACAATTATCTTTCAAAGATAGTTAACATAAGCCTATTAATTAGCTGTATGTCTCACCTCTGTCCCTGCTTCCTTGAATATAATTACGAAAAAAATATATTGATAGGTTTTGTGCTATGAGTACCTCAGAAAGATAGTTTTTCCTTGGAGTGAGTCTCTCTCACTGTGATAATTTTTTACCATGCTTTGGTCGTTGTTGGAGAGGATGTATCTGTTTCATTTTACTATTGGTTACAGTGCTATGGCCCAGGTTACAAAGATTTGTTTGATTTTTGTAGCATTTACAATTGAATGTTTCTTTGCTCATTTTCCTTTTCATTATAGTTGTACTGAGCCATGGCTAATAGGTACTAGAATTAAGCAGAGATCAGTCATTCTGAAGGCCTCTTAGTGGTCAAATGTTTTTCTCTCATTCAACGGCGCAATGTACTGTGCCTGGGTTAAATCAAGTCTCTCATATTCTTTATATACGATCAGGTATTTAGTTTACAGTATGAGTCCATTGTATTGTCATCGACCTTTTCAGACCTTTGCTAAGTTGCCTAGACTTGACTATTTATCGTGTAGAAGTTTTGGGGGAAATTGGGAACTGTTTACTTCCTAAGAGATGATGGTATCAATTAACTTATTAAGCCTTGGCCCTTTTAAGATTTAACATTGAAGTAACCACTATGGAGTATGGACAACTCGTGGAAAATAGGCAGATTGTCTCCGTAAACTATGCATCTCTTATTCGCTTGTTTTCTTGCAAAAATGTCAGCCAGTTATGGATCTTGCTAGAGAAAATATTGGAGTTGACACATGTGGAAGGTGGTTCCCATGGTGAATAAGAACATGGAGTTGAAATTGTGTATACGATGTTGTAGCACTTGTTTCATGTTTGCTTGGCATTTGTGATAATCTTTTCCTTTTCACTCTATAGTATTTCCGGTTACTCCGAGTGTGATCATGCCAGACATAGTGTTCATCTATTTATTTGAATGTGTAATTTAGTGGTTATCATTTTTCATTGTTTATCTATGACTCATTTTTTATGTCACTTTTAACATGTTAATTGATTTGATGCAGTGATGTTGATACCGTTGTTGATTATTTGGAAATGGGTCCTTCAGACAGTATTAAACTTGTAAGGCCCAGTTCATATTTTGTAATAAGAGTTTCTATTTGGCATGGAATTTCTATAGGGAGAGATATGACTCTGATCTTTTGCCATAGGAGTGGGCTTTTGACCAGCATCCTAGGTGCAACATCATAGGTAACTGGCTTCAATGTCAAGAAATTAGAGATGGTCCAGGAGCTGACAGTGGAACCATATGTGGAAAGTGGCGTAGGTGAGTTAGAGTTGCATCCTTTTTTCTCATACAATGTGTTGTGGAGTATCTTTTCTTGCAGTATTGAGTTGTCATGAAATTGGTAGATTTGTTAAAAATTAAAATGGTATGCAAGTTAATTCAAAGCATAAAACCTTGTGTTAGAATGTGGATTGTGGAGAAAAAAATGGGTGAGGTGGATTATGTAGTGTCACTGGGTGGTTAATTTGCTCTTGTCCAGGGGAATTGGTTTAAATAGGGTGCATTTGATTTGGCTAGGAGATGTTGATTGACAATTTTAACAGAATGCTAGAGTCAACATGTTTGATGTATTTTAGTTTTATTGTGTTAACGCTTTTATTCAGACTTAGTGAATCTGTGAATGTATAGAGCGTTAGGAGTTAGGTTAAGCCCTTATGATCATCCCTAATTTGTATTAAGCTCATGCTTTGAGGTGTAAGTTCATACATTTTTTCCCGTGGATATAGAAGAAAGAAAAGGAGGAAACATCTAACAAGCCCTTATGATCATCCCTCAAAAACTCTTCTATGCAACCATTTATTGTCTATTGGAAACTTTTAATATGGAGTCAACTATGCCAATTACAAATGTTACACAGTGTACTTGCTTATGCCAATGGGAAAACCTAATTAAAGAATATTATGATTTAGTTGAAAATTATTGTCGATACTGCAATCCATATTTTAAGGATAGCTTTGAAAATTTCTTAGCTATGTTTAACGTCCCTACGTTCCCCCCAGCCTCTCTCTCTCTCTCTCTCTCTCTCTCTCTCGCTCTCTCTCATTTGTATAATGACTTTTCATTCTTGAATTTATTTGGATTCACAGGGCTCCTCTTTTTGAAGTCCAAACTGATAACTGGGAGTGTTTCTGCTCTGTGCTCTGGGATCCAACACCTGCTGATTGTGCTGTACCTCAGGTGAAATACCAGCTCATTTTTTGTTCATGTGCGTGCCTATAGAACATATAATTTTCTTTGGGAAATGACCTTGCACAGGGAAAGTCTTGAGGTCGGAATGAAACTGTTGTAAATAAAAGATAAAGAGGAACTGGCCTGCTAATATATCCGTCAATATAAGTGCTAAATTTGGTTTGTTATGCTATGCTGGCCCAAATTTTATGAAACTGTTCTAATGCATAAAAGTGACCAATCTGATTTGGGGCTGTTGATGACTAACAAACTTGTGTCTGAGGTTTAGTTTATGTCCTACCATCTTTGTTTGTGTTCTCTATATTGTATTTTAAGGGTGGAATTCTATTTGTTAAGAGTGTTACATTATGCGGAGCATGCATTGGACAAAAGGTTATCTACTCCTGTCGATGTGGTAAAACAGTTTGTGGAGCTGAAAATACTGCATTTCTTTCTTCCTAGTATTAGGTGTTTTCCTTTTTCCAATGTTACCAATTCTGAAACTTCATACACTATCTCTACTGTTTCATCTTCTGATCTTTGAATGTGTGGCTGATATCAATAGTATTTATATTTTTATTGCTGATTCTAAAGCACTTACTTCGTATCTGTTTGTCACAGGAGCTGGAAACTGATGAAGTTCTAAAGCAACTGAAGTATATCAAGTTGGTATGTTTCAACACTCTAATTTTATCTCTTTGTTGAGAGAGAGAAGTAGTCTACTACATTGTAGTTATTGTGTTATGTAGCTATACTAGATTGCAAGTGCCGCTGAGTTGTGGCAAAGAGGGAACCCTACCCCATCCCGTAATGCGCATTTTGAAAGCACAGCACCAATTTCGGCTGCTCTGTTGTTACTATCTGTGTGTGTTGTGAGGGGTGGGTTGTCATTTAGGCATCCATACTAAACTTGTGTCAAGGTCATTAAGAGAATAATCTTATGATATAGTTGAACTAGTGTCAAAAATCATACCCTATCTTCTTTTTTATGGTATTGAACTTCATATCATCATCATCTTCATCATTATCATCATGATGTATACTTGTGCAGTTGAGGCCCCAGCTAGATGCCAAGCGGCGAAGGTTGAATCACACCAGAAGTGATACATGAACACATGTGGATGAACCAACACCCACTAGGACAAGCGGTTCAAGACGCTTGATCCTCTTGAGGTCTCATTCGGAAAAATACATGGGGATGACTACTCTGCAGACCTTTAGTAGCAAGAGCTTTTTGATAGTTTTTTTTTTTTGATAGCTTTTTGATAGTTTTGAGTGTCCATAAAGTGATGTATTCTGTACATTTAATTTAGATTATACAAATTCAAAGGCTGTTGAAATTTTTGGTATATATCTTTTCATAAATTCTTTTAACCTCACCTAATAAGAGATGTATTCATAATTTGGAGCTTGAAAAAATGTGATGTTTGAACAATTGAAGTAACTGCAAATCATATTTCAAATTCAAAAGTGCATTATGGGTATCCAACAGTTTTGGAGCTTGAAAATCTCAGAAAAAAATTAAAATATTCATCAAGAAAAATCTGGAAATGCTTGTTATGAGGCTGTTCTTGTCAATACAAGAAAAAGGTTGAGGGCATTGGAAGTGACAAATCAATCCTTGTACAGTAATTTAGAGTTCTTTTGGATTATGAAATAATTAAATCCTTCCTTTGACATTTGTACCAGTATTCTATACAGAAAGTAATATTGCTTCACTTACTATCACAAATCTTGTACCAGTTCAAAGGTTTACACAAATACAAAAGAATCAATTCTCTATATCTATATCTAGCATGAAGTGAATGAATATATCTGTTATTATACCTAAAAAGAGTTTTTATCATACATCGCAGCTAGAAATCTGGAAAGCTTGATCTATTTTGTGCACACAGAAAAAAATTGGTTCAGAAGGTTAAAATTTCTCTCTGTGCTCTGCTATGGGAACATAAATTATAGACTGCTCATACGATTCTCTGGACTTCTTACCTTTGTCAGTTTTGAATCTTAGCAATATCCGTTCCATATTTTCTAATCTACTCTTTGCCTCAAAGAGTCTCCCCATTTCCAGTTCCACCTCTTGTGAACCACAACCGCTGGCCATAAAGTTGACCCTCTTCTCCTCTTTAGTTTTTTCTCTCAAGAGTTTCAATTGCTTCTTCAAGCTGATATGTTCACCAAACTCCAAAATAACCTGAAATCCACAAAACAATCTACCATTAACATCTTTGGTAGAGAGAAAAATTTCTGACATGGAGAATCAAAGGTAAAGTACGGGATCACACATGGGTTATGATATTTAAATTCTCAACCCTCTGTGATCTAGTGTGAAATCAAGTTGAAAGAAAACTGTTATGATAGGAAGAAGAGATAGGAAGAAGAGAAAGAAAAATTAGTTCGACAGAACTCCCTACAAGGAATTATCGATCAAACAATGCAGACATGATCATGTCTTGCCATGAAAGTAACCAGAAATATTTATGGGGTTTCTTAGGTTACAATATAGTAGAGCCACATATAGACAGGCTCCAAGTCATGATTCACAATTTAAATAAATAAATAAATAAATAAATAGTTTAAATCCTGTTTCCAAGAGGATATCTATATTATGGACTGTGAACTCAAAATTTCAACCATCATGATTGATATTTTCCCACATTCTTATACCCATTCTCAACTATTCCATTACTTTTTCAGAAATCATTTGACATTGATTTCCAGTACATATATATTGCATTTAAAATCTAATGGCATTTAGGATCATCATCATTGCTTCCAACGTTAAATAATTTCGAGATAACTACGTGAAAATAACAGAGCACGAGGGAAAAGGACTCTAATGGTTATACCTTGATGCTATTGGCAGGTGAGTCAAGTGAAATTCTTCTATGCTGCTTTCTATTTAAAAAATGCTTACAGACTTCTTCCTCTGGTAAACCTTTTCAAAATTCTTTTGAGTGTGAACCACAGAAGTTCACCATTGATGACACAGAAGATGATTTTGTATTCTTAGCATCAAATTTGGAACCCTTCAAGATTCTACAGCAATTAATAATATGGTGTTCATTTGGAATTTTCCCTCTGCCTGTTCGAGAGAACGCCTAGAATTCTGATAATACAGGATGACAAAGTTCTTTTGCATATCCTATTTTCAGTTCTCAGGGATTTGTATCAATGAATATAAATTTAAAAACTTAGATCCTGTTTCAACAGGACAAGAACTAAGAACTTAGGTTTCAAAAGCATGTCTTTTTTCCTTCGGAAGATTTTAGATATGCGACTGAAAATCATAAAAGCGGAGAGAAGAAGAATGTTGAGCAGGAGCTCACCTTTCTGGTTTTAAGGGACATGTATCGCGCATTCTTGAACCACTTGCTAACCTATACATTGCAACTTAAATGTAAGAGCTAAGAAACGAAAGAGGAGACCTGTTTAAAACGCCAAAAAAGTAGTTTATGTAGTACCATGTGATTCACCAATTATCTCTCTTACTGAATTTCACCTTAATTTACTTTAGTCCATCCATATGGCAACCAACCATTGATGCCAGGTCGCATAGGGGAAAGCACAACGGTTCAACCATCACACTTCTCTAGTGGAGGTTGTGTGTCCAAATCTTGTTGGGTGGGGAGAGGTTATGGGAAAAGGAGGCATCCCCGGTTGTGAAGCTCGGCTCATTGGGCCAATTTGGAAAAAAACAAAAATGCCAAATGCAATTGCTTAATCTTTCATTAAACTAACTTTTATTTGCTCTTCAAGGAATATAAAATCTAGAAAAAGATGCATGTGGTTGGTTGATATATGTAAAAGGATGGGCTAAATATACAATTTGCTTGTGACTGAAACATACACTTTGAAGATCTGTTTTCAGATAACTATACATTAATCTTGTAAAAAATTGCTTAATGTTTTGATACTATTACTACTTAGTTTACCTTCTCAGGTTCAAGACCCAACTCTTTTGAAAGATTCTCCCTGACAACTTTGGAGGGAAGTTCATTGTCAGCAAACACTTGACGTAGCTTCTGATACAATGCATAAAAGGTATAAGGAGATGAAAGCAACGTGATCAAATAGATTTTCAATTCCTAACATTATGCTCTGATTTTATTACCATGTGAACAAAATATTTCCCATTACCTCTACTGCATGGGAGAGAATTCTGAAAAATGGTCTTCTATTCTGTGGGCCTGAAGGAGGCTTCTTATCCACTTCCTCATTTGGATTCTGTTTCTCACTTTCACACAGAGTCATGAGAGTGCTGGCTGCATCAGATTCTTTCTCTCTGCGCCTTCTTTTTTTAGGACCCCAGTCTTCATCTTCGCTAACTTGTTCGCATGCAACAGCAACCTTTCCAAACATTTCCTGTTAGAAAACAAAATAACAACATGACACTACAAAATCACCAACTGAACTGAGCATCCTTTCTATGTATTCTGATTAATGAACTGAAATTACACAATCAACAACTGCAGTAAGCAAGTAACCCTAAACTTTATTACCAAGACTCTTCACTTCACTCCAAAGTACCCATATGTCAACAAGATACCTACGCTGGCAATTGCCTACACACATCACAAATACACAAACACACACACACACACATCCACACGCAGGTAATTTAAGCCCTCAAAGCTTCAGCTAAGCCACTATGCTATGCTTTCGGATAGTAAATGATTCAAACATGATATGCATGAAAATTTATCACATCTAAAAGCACCTTCTGTATTGTGATACTGTATAAAGCATGCATTAAAAGTTTTACAAACTAGAAATTTTCCAAGCAAGATAGCACTGAGAAACTTTGCTGCTGAATTTAGGCACAAGGTTCATGCAAACTAAGTTTTTACTTTCTTATCACTTTTATTTTTTCTTTCCTGTCTTTGGGCTTCCATTGGAAATAAACAGTAACTCCAGAAGTGGAATTCCTTCAGCATCTTAGCTCAAACACATGATAACTAAACCTCTAATTGTTCCCTTTGAATGTTTGATAAATGCAGCTAGAGTTTATTCGAATGGCTACATATAACTATACATCTATATAATGGCTTTCCTATCTAGCCACCAAAAATTATCTTCTTCGAGTCTCCCAGGAAACCAGCTAATCAATACGCTGTCAAGATAAAGAATTTTGAGATACTCACATCATACAACTTCTTGTAATCAACAGCACTTCTTCGTCTACTGCCAGCTACAATTTCTCCGGTACTGGGATCATCAGAATCCAAATTGCTAATGACAGAATGATATTTGGAGTCCACACCTTCCTCCAACATTCTGGATCCTGAAAATACTTCACCATCTAAAGACCAACTCAAGCTGGTGGAACTGCTTGTATCCTCAGATGTATAGTCATTATTGTCTTCCCCACTGATGGTGCAACCGCTTTCCCTCTTCTCAGGCTTATAATCTTCATCTTCCGAATCATCAGAAGGCCATAATTCCTCTGACTTCAGTAATCCACCCCCACCGTCTGGAAAAGCAGCTTCTTCTCTAAAAATTTCCTGTACCATGGACAAATGACTATTATTTTAATTGACAGAGCAGGTAAGCAAAAGCATAAAAATTCTAGAAGGTTTCTACCTCCCAATGAATGTCCACAGAAAAGTGGGTGCCAAGATGTGCATTTATTGCTTCCAGTATTTCCATCTTACAGTCACAAAATTTAAAAAACCAGCCCTGATCTTCTGGGGGAACTATAAATATCAATTTGAATTTAGGCATCTTCAAGAAGAAACTACATTCATAATTAAGTAGTACAACAAGAAAAGGTACTCAATGCAAGCTTACTCTTCTCTGTTTCTAACGGAGGATCAAGACATTTTTGGTGGAAAGCACAATTGCATGTTCCATCACAGAGAATAATATCATTATCTGGGAAAACTTCACGGAGTTTGCATTTTGCACAGAATATCTAATGCAACAAACATGATGAAAGTTAAATTTAGACGTGATCTGGATGGTGCAAACAAGGAATTGCAGATACAGCAATTGGTCCAGACTAAACTCTAAAGGGCTGTTGAACCTCCAGAATTTTATCAAAATAATAATAAATAAATAAAACACAATGTTGTCCAGCAAAAACAAAAAAAAAGGTTACCACTAGATATCAATAATGTTTGAAAATGATAGCCCTCTTGCCTCCAATTTTCTCAATCATCCTTTGCTTCTTATTTTTAGATTCAAATACTCGTAACAGCAGGCAAAAGTTTTAGGAATTCAAACAACCCCTTCAGTTACCCATGTCTTTAGCATATGTTATAATGGTACAGTGCTTTACATGTTCATGGTAAATGGATCCATCCGGGGCAATCACAGAGTCTTCGATGCATCCTATTGAACCGAGCAAATCCAGCTGGCGAATAGCGTCACGAAGTCCAAGTTTACACTTCAATATCTGCTTGTTGGCTCTTTGTAATTCCTTTTCTGGTCTAATTTTTTCTCGACTGTGGTAGAAATTCACAGAAATGCAGAAACCCAATTAGATGAACTTACTTCTTTTAAGATAGAAAAGCTTCTATGAGCAGTAAATCGTCTCCCTCCCCCAACCCAACATACATATTAACCCATCTCATCAGATAATATTTAAGCTGGAGGTGTTTAACAATTTACTTTCAAATAACTTTTTACTTAAATCATATACAGTTAAAATGAAAGATCCCAGCCATCAAAGGAAACAAGTAAAAAAAAAAAACATATGGCCAGTGGATGCAGAACATATAATCTAATCTTCTCAGTAATTGTCTACGCCTATGTTCATGGTTGATCACCGAGGCATATTTTGTACATCGTACAGGGACTCTGAGGTTATTACTTAATTGTAGAAGCATCAACGATGAGCAGGACAGCACTATTTTATGCATCTACAACTCCGTTATGCTAGAAGACAAGGAAGTTGCTAAAAGTGATCGCTTTAGGTACCTCAGATCAATGATTTAAAAGGAAGGGGAGATTGAAGAGGATGAGTTAGGGAGAACTTTGTGATAAAGAATCCCTTTAAAGCTGGAGGAAAAGTTTATATGCTAACTGGATGGTCAACAATATTGTATGAGACTAAATGTTGGGCTCCATAGAGTCTCCAAACTCCAAATCCATAAGATGGGGGCAGCGGAGATGAGCATGGTTTGGTCGTTTTGTGGTAACATTAGATTTCATGAGATTGGGGATGAAATTATCCAAGCAAGAGTTGGAGTAACACCAATTGGAGATAAAGTGAGGGAAAATTGCCAAGGATGATCTGGACATGAGCAACTTTGGGAGACTAGTGACATTGAAGAAAAGTGAGAAAAATCATTTAGGAAAATGTAAATGGGAAACAGGTAGACCTAAGTTAACATGAAAATAAATGATAAGAAATGACATTAGGTAGGATAAAATGGAAAAGAGAATTTGAGTACAAGATTCCAAGGAGTTTTGCTAAATGATTCAAGTAGCTGACCCTAAGTTTGTTTGAGAAATGACTTGGTTTTTTGCTATAGTGATTTATGTAATTTAAGTGCACCAACTGTAAATTTTGGAAAATTTATGCATTGATCTTATGATAATTAATCATTTGATTCTGTTTATGATTCTCTTTATACTCTAGTGTCACTGCCACCTACGCTATTTAATGGCCAATGTCTGGAGTAACCATTTATATTCAATCTTGACAGATGAGCAATTAAAAACTAGGTCATTGTGAAACCTGCAAACCTCGCCAAGCCTACAACCACCTTCTCATGTATCAGAACTTCAATATACAGTTATTTCCTTGGGAACTAGGCATCGTTCTGTGTTAATTACGGATGCCCAGTCAGTTGGCAAATGTTAAACTTTACTACAACCTCAAAGCTTAACCTATTAGGCGGAGGACACAAATAGTATATCATGTGGTCTCAAACTTCGCATTGTTTCAATGTCGGATGCTTTAACACTTCCCCTCAATTGCGGGTTAGATAACACAATGAACCCTGCACGTGCATCAAGAATTAACAAGGAGGCAACGCACGTGGGTCACTAGGCCCAAACCAAACCAGCTTTGATACAATGTTAAACTTTACTCAAACCCTAAACCTTAAGCTATTAGGTGGAGGGTCCAACTAATACATTCATATTATTTCAATGTGGGAATTTGGGATACTTTAACAGGAATCATTTATTGCTCATTAGGTCCTAATCTCAGTTTTTCTTAGGAAATAAAATTTCTGTGAAGGGCAGCAAGGGCATTATCAACAGATAGCATTTAGATAACAAGAAGGTAGTAGTTTTCTCACACACAATGATATCTGAATCTGAAATGTACTTTTCTTGCTAATGAAAAGAGGTGAAAAATTCATACCTCTGATCTTTCCAACCTTCGCCAGAGTAAGCATCAATAAAATTCTGCTCCAGCTTCATTTTGATCAAGAGGTACCTTGTTCTCCTTTTCAAGCGTGAAGGTTCATCTAGCTCCACATTGACCTGCTTTTTCTTCTTCGCCCTTCTTTTTAGCTTCCTAAGTTTTCCATCCGCATCAGCATCTTTTGCATTCCTCTTAGGGCTAATAAGTGAAGGTTTTGCACCTTCACCCGTCAACTTCGAGGAAGAATGCTTCTTGGATGACTTTTTATCAAGAGCTTTATTCAGAATCTTTTTACTACATAATCTTTTACCACTTGCATCTCTGTACTTTGACAAGGCAAAACCTATGTTAGATTTTGATTTCTGTTTGCCTTCTAAATTAGACTTCTTGTCAAGATCTCTACTTAATTGCGACACTGGAAGCTCAGACTCAGTTTTGGTCTCCGGAAAACTAGGTATACTGGAATCTTTGTGGATTAATTTCTTTCTGCCACCATGCATTCTTATATCTGTATCAGAACTGAAATATAGGCATACAATGGATAAGTAATGAATTTTGCGGATACTAAAAAAACAATATGCTTTTTTAGGGGGGTTGTGAAAATTAAATGCTTTTAACCTAGATATAATATTACCAAATTAACGTAATAATAAAGAAGAAATGCAAGACTGTAGTAGAGTTTAAACAGTTTATAATTGATTCCTTGTGCATCACGACCAAAACATCAAACATGTCAATTATTTTCTTAAATGAGAGACCATTTTCTATCAATTTGAAACAGAAGTCCAAATACCAACAAAATGCCTAATAAAAGTGATTGAAGGTACAAAGTTGCAAGTTATAGATGAGAGCAGCAGAATGACGATGATATCCAATTGGAAAATCCTTAATGAGAAGTTACTCAAATTTAATGTGGTGTTAAATAACAACTGATATAATGGAGTGGTAAGAAAAATAAGCCACATTGCATTTGTGGCACACAGTTCAGGGCTTCAAAGTTAGTAGATTACAATAAATACAGCATGCCAGAGGCAAGGCATGAAATTCGAATCAATATGAGAGTTGAGACTAAAACCATAAACCACACATATTCTCAATTTTAATTCTACATTATACATAAACATTGCCGAGCAAGCATCCTGCATCCACAAATCTACAGGATGCCAACAATTGCTCTGCTATCACTGTAACACAACATGTGAGCCAAAATTCAATCTACAAATACTAAACTGCTTAACAAAGAAAGAAAAGGAAACCCCAACTTGGATGAGCAGTCAATTATCTAAGAAAATGTGCTGGTTAGACAAGGACAATACAATTAAAAAAAAAAAACTAAAACTAAAACTTAACTTCAGCAACAACAAATACATAGCAGATTGACAAAAATAGATCAGATCCAAACGGGTTTCTCATAGAATACCAAAGGGATAATTACCAAAGACTACTCTGTCTAATACACTTTTTGCAATGGGTTAGCCTGAACTTTATTTCATAACTTTTAGCTACCCTAAACTTTCAAATTTTGATTTCGTCGGTCCAAATGGAC
>JAYMSZ010000366.1:0-20969 GCA_036897665.1 Pelargonium citronellum
TTGTTAATTATTTGATAATTAATATAACAAACAATAGTTGTGTGATTAAATCTCAAGTGGAATATTTTAACCTTTGGTAACAACAGTGTTGGAACAAGAAAAAAGAGGATAAAGAATTGCCCTTCTATACGAGATAGTTAATATCTTTATCTTACTACTGAGATGGTACTCTTTGAATGTAGACATTATTTTACACTCTTCTTATAAAAATGATGCTTGCTTAATTGGGTTACCTTATATTTATTCTTTAATAAAAGTAAAAAATAATTTTGGATTTAGGACCTTGAGATCGACATGATCAATTCTGAGTAGTTGCTGGCGCGCTGCCATTCTGATAATATTTAAAGGGGTTTAGCTCTCTGCATACTTTGGTTGGTTATTTTTGAATATGGATCTTAGAATTCGTATGTCATACTGAGGTTTTAGATTGTGCATTTGTGGCGACTTTTTAGTTCATTTGTGGACCTGAATTCATAATCATGTTAGTTGTATTTTCCAGTTAAGTTCCCTTTCCTTAGTGTCTCTCAAGAGTCAAGAAGCACTTTTCATTTGATGAGTATTAACTATTAAGTTAGTGTCATATATTGGGTTGCTTGACTTGCTTCATATTGTCGGGAAAAGTAAATGTACGAAAGTTTGCCACTTTGCCTCCACAAGGAAGGTGATATCATCTTGAAATACATTGTTTTCAATGTAGTTTGGACAAATATGTGCTTGATGTTTTCCCCATCTGTGGATGATCCAGATTACGGCTTTTCTTTCTTCAAACAACGATGGTATTATCGTTGCCATTTTAATTATATAGCTTATCAAGTGATGTTCAACTCAGGTTCAGGCTCTGCACAAACTGTACAGTATCCAAAAATCAGCAATGCAAGAGATGAGGAAAAGAATCTACTCTCAGCCCCAAGTTTTGGCAGTTAATTTCGAGGGAGTTGTACTTGAAAATGACCAACTTCACGGTCCTGTTCTGGAGGGCAAGTCGTTGAGGCAAGCCTATGTTACTGGTCATTCTTGCAAGGAAGAACAGCTTTCTCTTTCTTTGCACCCCTTTTGTACTTCTGAGCGGTTGAAAGTTCGTGATTCAAATTCATGGATGAATGGCGGAGAGGTTGAAACTTCACATGCTGCCCGGAGCAAACCAGTGAGAAACTTTGATCTTGAAAAACTACCAGAAGACTGCATGGATGAGTCGGAGAGTCAGATTGAGCCAATCGATTCTGAAACTCCTGATGCGAATTCTGTTTTGTCCAGAAGAACCTCAAGCACAGATGATATTTCTTTTTTGGGAGACGCGACCCGAAAAACGGATTCACAAATGTTAAAGCACACGTCTTCAGGAACAAACTTAAGAGTACTTCCGGACCCAAGTCAAGAGATCAATTTGAGTTCTAACGAGGCCTCAGCTAGTAAGGTTTGTGAGATTGATATCAAGAAGTTTGATACAAGCTCGCACAACTCAAACAGCATAACTGAGAAGAAGACATCACCAGATGTTGTGGATAGGGACTTGCCCGCCTTTGGAAACTCTGATGCTTCCCAGGATTCACGACATTCAGCTACCAGGCTTCTGGAAAAGCCAATATTGTCGCATCAGGTTCTCTCTCTATCTCTCATAATCCGAGCATTCAGTCATGTTGCTTCATCTCTTTAATTGATGCTTGCTTGTCCTTATCTTTAAATTTTTAAGTGAAAGATAATAAGAAAGTTACATATTTAAAAGTCTCAGAAATACAACAATTCATATTTGATATTTTGTTTCTTTAAAGCTCAATTAGGCCGTGTAAATTCAAAGCCTGAGTTTTAGTTTTATAATTGTGCTGTCAAATCCATCTGAATGCATAAGATTACAGCTTTAGGATTTCATTGAGTGAATCATGTCATTCCCTCGCATCAGAGAATGCTTAATTCTATAGTTGTTGCTATGTTAGTACCGAGCAAAGACTAGTAAATTGCATCTTTCTTGATTATGTCTTAATACAGTGACCTTTTTCATTCTTCAAAGGGATCGTCAAATTTCACTACTCAGTTGAATCCAAGAAAATTAGACCGACTTCATCCCAAAATAAGTGCTGAGCAAGCCAAGGGAACCAATTTTCAATACCTTGAAAGCGACAGCACGAGCACAATCTCAACTGCCCATCGAAAACTAGAGGATCAGATCAATGATTATGTTGGTGGGGTTTCGTTTACCAAGAGTCGTGTCATCTCTTCACAAGGTTCCTTAACCCGGGAATCTTTGCAGTATCAATCCAAAGATCAGATCATGCGAAGGTCTATTTCACTGGAAACAAACTCGTCTTCAGGAAAGCAAGGTCTCCAATCAGATGCATTGATCTCCGAGAAAGATGGCCAGAATGAAAACTCAAACGACTCAGGTAATGGAAGCAACAGCATGAAGTTCCACACCAGTAGTCGAAGGAGCAATGTCAGGGATGAAACTGTCAAATTGGAAAAAGGAGATTCCCGGCGGACAAAAGATGTTATAAGACCATCTTTCTCTTCCACTCTTTCTGATACCGAAATGAAATTCACCGAATCTGATAGCTTCTCCAATTCAAGAACCGACTCCAAGACAATATTGGTAAAAGAAACAGAAGAAGACCGGGAAGAGAATGATGATCCGGCCCGTGATGAAGCAAGTGAAAGCATTGCAGCAGAGATTTTGCTTAGTTTTGTTCCAAGAAGATCACAGGTCAGTCCTCATGACATTGATGAGAAGCTGAAGATTGGTGACCAAAGGTGTGCAAACAATAGTAGCAGTAGTGGAAATGGGATAGATGAATCCATAAAATGGACAAATTCTATAATTAGAAGGAGGACCTTGAGAAGGCCAAGATAACAAGTTCAAATCAGAGCTGTTTCTCTATAGTTCTTCTTTTTACCTTGTTTTGTAACACTAATGTATTTTTATATAGCTGCTTCTAGCAGAAAACATCTTCATAAACTACGTTGATATTGTATTACTTTTATATACGAAATTCAATATTTTAAACTATGGATTCTTCGAGGTAAAATTATAAATTGGTTCTTCGATCTCCAATTTTAATTATTCCTTACATGCTTTCATGCAACTTTTTAAGAGGAAAGTGATTTTGTTTTCAATTTTTTCACAGAAAATTTGTATTGTCAAACAAATTTCACCAAAAAATAAATATGTTGTCAAAAATATTTATATGGTTAATACTTAGTAACATATAAATTCATGTAACTACTAACACTATTTTTCGGTTTATAATTACACATATACATAAGTAGAATCAAGGTCTTTAATAGTCCTGAAACATAAAAGGTCTTTAATAGTCATTTCGTGATTATAAATTGTTTTAAACAAATTTTTACCAAACAAATGAACGGATTATGAACCATTTTTTTTATATATTCTTCATAAATAAATTCGAACAACCTTTGACCTCGCTCACCCACCTTACAAAATTAGAGATCACAAATTTGGGGTTGGGTCGGGTTATTGACCCGACCCTATATGGTTTTAGAGTTGGTCGGATTACAAATTTAAAACATAAAACACAATGTCTTTTTGCTGGTTTATCCGATTTGACTCTAAATTTTAGGTGATAAATCCAAATATGACCCGACCAACTTCAGATTTGACTAGGATCGGATAAAAATAGGGTCGAGTGTCGAATACCCCTCGGACTTGGGTCCAAATAGCTAGATCTACTGATCTAGTTGTAAAATAGCCAAACCCGTTAAAGAATAGACCCGTTTATTGCAGTCGGGTTGGCTCTCCCAGTCCCAGATTAGGCGTCTTGTTGTCTCGTAACTGCTGATGCCATCAAAATCAGAATAAATAAAATTGAGTGTGACCTTTGTGAGAGTGAGGCCAAAAATGGAGGAGAAGAAGAAGGAAGAGAGCAAAGCCCCTAAGAAGGCCAATTTGTTCGATCATCACTCTATCAAGCACGTCCTCGATGAGGCTGTTTCTGAGGTATGCAAAAACCCTAATCTCTCTCTTTGTAAGTAAATGTGTACGTGTACAGACAGATGATCATTGCCCTGTGTAATTATTTGATGCGTCGCTATAGACTATACTTGTGTGCTGTGCATTATTGTTTGCGGTGCTAGATTTGGTGATCTCAATTCTCAATATGTATGGTCTGCTGATTTTTAGGGTTTTGGACTAACTGGTGAGGGGCGTTTTGTTGATGCCTTCAAAACATGAATGGGTTTGTTCTTGAATTTTTTTCTTCGTAATTGTTAGTTAAATCCTTAATTTGACACAGAAAAAAATTTCAGAATGATTTTTAAAATTAGATCATAGTAATATTTTTAAAAACTTACATGTATAGAATGGTTTTTAATTGTTAGTGTTATTATATAATATGCCGGTATCCATGTGCTTTTATGTGGTGTATAATATGTAAGCCTTTTACTTGTTGTTGTTGCCAATTTCAGTGTCCTGTAAGTAATTAATAAATTCTGTTTTCTGATCAAAAAATAATAAATAAATAAACTCTGTGTTTTTGTTTCTCTCCTGCAGATTGTTACAAGCCGAGGCTATGCGGAAGATGTGAGGTTGAGTAATGTGAAGTTGTTCCTTGGCACCATCATCATTGCCATTGCTCTCTTCGCTCAGTTTTACTACAAGAAGTTCCCTGAAAACCGGAACTTTTTGATAGGATGCATCGTATTATATCCTTCTTAGAACTATTACACAATGTCTAGAATAGTTTATCATTGTGTCTACATGCGCATGCGTTTTTTTATAAATATTCTTCTTCAGCTGGATCTAGAAATGTTGGAGGAACCATTTTGAAACCTTTTAAAATATGATTCATTATGACTTATGAGGCAAAAAATTTGGTGAGAAAGGGAGAGGAAATGCTCCGCCAAGTCAAGCATGTTGAAAAAGCATTTTTTATATTTCTTTTTCTTCACCATTTTCTTTCTTCTCTATTTTTTCAAGCAACCGCTGCAGTATTTTCCTCTAGGGATGATGTTAAGAATCAATGATTTGATTAATGGATGAGTTTGATCTTTAACTATGGCAAGTATGTTCTCTTCAGTGTTTTGTTGCATCTGATCATATACTTAAAGGAAAAGAATGCCATCTTGATCACCTATCCTCCTACTGTAAGTTTCTTGATCTATAATTTTTCATTACAGTTTGCGTTCATGTTTTGTTGACTGCAATGTGGAGACAGATAATCTTGGGAATGATACTTTATCTTTACCGTTGGTTGGAGTGAAAGAGAGGAGAAGATAACATAGTGCATATGGTTAGATTAAATTTAGGGGTGAAGAGGGAAGAATATCTCTCTGTTTTTCTTGTTCTTTATATTTTTGGAATAGTGTAAGAGCAAATTTCATTTGAGTGCTTTATTTTGTTATTGGGTTAGAGAGGTAACTTTGGGATCATTATTCTTTTTTTGGCAAACCTACTTTTAGGATTGATATAGTGGCTCACCAAGGATGGTGGTGGATTACTATTAACTTCCCGTCATTAATTTTCCGAAGAAAGGGCTTGCGGGCCTACAGCCTATTCATCATGCTCTCCTCTTGTTGTATTTGACTTGACATGTCTAAATTTGTTATTGTGAATATCTCCCGTTGGTTTTCGTTCTAAGTGATTGATACTAACCATGTCGATGCTGCAACCTAAGCACAGCCCTATCTTATCAAACTATTTATTTATAAATTGGCATACAATCTTTTGATTGTTAAAACCAACACTGTAAAGCTGGTTCATTTTTTCTCTTCTATATTCCTCAATCCTCTCTAGTACTGAGGATTCTGAACTTATACACACAGTGATTTTGCTTGAACTAGTAGGTTTTAATGGAACACTAACAATTAGAAGTTGATCTTTTGTAGAGTTGAAACTGGGATTTAGAATTTATCATGGTTGGCTTTGATCAGAAGTAAGATGTTCATTGCTTTTGATTAGAGATATGAGGTCATTTCTCATCGGTTTCCGATTGTTTACAATCAGCTTTGTCCACATATTTTCAGTATCCATGCTCAATTGTATTAACTGTTAAAACTTTATTATGCATGATCTAGGTAGGATTTTAGAGGGGATTTACATTCCGAAAGGTATGTACTGTTAATTTCTACTTTCTATGCTTTTTTAGTGTAGGAGACTAGGAGTTGAACTCCTTGTATTCGATGATTTTACCGTCAAGATTGAAGTTAGGAGTTGAGGTTAAATTGATGTGTTATACTTCTGAAAGAGGTATAATAGGCATTAAATAGTGTTGTAGAATAACCTCTATGGTCCTTGAAGACTCCTTTGTATGATGGATGTAATTTTCTTTTTCTTTTCTTTGATCTTTGGTTATAATAGGTGTTAGGATGTTCTTTGGTGGGGGTTTTAGGAGGATAGAAAAAATGGAGTAGAGGCGAGGATAAACTAGTAGGTTCAGCATTTTCTTTTTCTTTGAAGAGGAACCTTTTTCTTCAATAGTACTTGTGTGGTTGACGCTCATCCTATTAAATTAAATCTGCAATAGCATTGTCATTTGGCACTATGGCCTTATTGTGGCCTCACCCCACTGGAATGACAACTTGTGTACTTCCCCATGACTTGGCATCTCAGTGCAGTGTTGGTGTGTTGCGTATATGTTCATATGGCTAATCATTACCAACAACAGCATCTTATAGACACGAGGTTCACCATATAGTTTTGAACTCAGCCAGGCAAACTTTAGTGTGGGAGGTTATTTGTGGAAATGGATGTTCCTGTAGATATTTCCTTGGCTTTTGATTGAATCCTGAAAATATTGTCTTTGCATGCTGTATATAATTTGGTGGGTAGAACTTTTTCTCATGAATTCTTGTAAAAAAGAATTGGGTGCTTTGACACTGATTTACACTCTAGATACAAGTCCTTGTTTCCAATTATTCATATTCCTTTATTTTGTACAGGGGTCATTTACAAGCACCGGGTTGGTGGTCTCTTCCGACCTGCCAAGAGTCTCCGATATGTACACCCTTACCATAGCGAGTGCAGACCCAGAATCAATATCTGCCAATAAACCTGTGAAGCTAACTAAAAGCGTCACCCAATGGTCTCCTACTCTTTCAACACATTCTTTTACAAATTTGTTGTCTGTACAGTAGTTTTATCCTGTGCTTTCCCGAGGTTTAAATTTATGGTTGTTCATGTGCAGGTTCACCAAAGATGGAGTTTTGGTGGAAGGCTTATTCTGGAAAGATGTAGAGGGGCTAATAAACGATTATGCTGGAGATCCTAGAAAGACCAAGTGAAAACCTTATCTAATTCTGGTTGAAAAGAGCTCTAGCATTGCTGTGATTGACTAGATGTTTTGCTTCCATTCTCTAATTAAACTGAATTGAACCACTTAAAAGTTAAAACCTAGCTCGCCACATGGTTGGAAATTGAAATATTTTGATTTCGATACACACTTGTGTTTCTTTTTGGACTGAACACTTGTTTCTTATATCAATTTGAATTTTTGTCTCACCGGTCACAGTTTTTAGCATCCCTTCATTAATAAAACTATACATTTATAAGGGATTGTTTCTATTCCATAAAATTCATTAAAATGTAAGTCCAGTCATATTTTTACATGACAAAGAAGATGTGAGTCAGACTCTCGACAGGGGTTTCGGAAAATGTTATTCTTGAGTCGGATGCAATGGGTGTTATTCAAGCTTTATTGACCAGTGGGAGGAGCGATCCAGTGCTTTTGGTATGGTTATTGGCGATATTTTATTAGTGAATCTGCGAATCAGATGGCTTATCGTTTAGCGAGATTTTCTGGTTCTTTGTCAGTTCCAGTAGTTGGATCGGTCTTTTAGGTCCGATTGATTTGTCAGATTTGTACGTTTCAGATATGATTTAATTTTCCTTAAAAAATGTGAAGTATTAAAAAAGAAATTGATTTTTTTTTTCTATATGATATTTCCTGCCGGACATAATTTTACTAAATTCTTTGTATATCGAAAAGTACAACTGTAACTTCCTCTCCAAGAAAAATTGCCATGTCAGATTGAACAGGACACGTGGCAGTTCTATATTTTTTAATTAATTTACTGATAAAGAACTGAAATACTACATTCTTCTACAGCCTTCTAGTTGGCGAAATATTGGCTCCATCAGGATCGAACAAATTAAGCCAGTGAGAGTGAGAGAGGCAAAAACCTCAGAGTGAGAAACAAAATCAGCAATCTGGCCTAAAACCCTCTAGAACTCGCTCGCTGTTTCGCATTATCACCATCGTCGTCGTCGTCGATGTTGAATAGCAGCAGAAGGGCCTCGAAGCTCGCCAGGTCTGCTTTTGCAGCAGCAGCCTCCAGAGCTGATTCTTCTCTCCGCCACCGTTCTCGCGCTGCTCTCTCCCGTGCCGCCGATCTCTCTTCTCCAAAAGGAAGCCCCCTGCTCCGGCCTCCGATATTCGCTAATGACCATGGATATTACGCCATGCCCTTGGCGGCTGCCGGGAATACTCTCACTTTCTCTAGAAAGTTCCACTCTTCTTCGCCCCTGTATTCCTCTGCAAGTGCCTCTCAGGTACACTACATTTCGTTTGGTTTTTGTTTGGGTGTGATTGCTCTTGTATTTTACTTCGTGCCATTTCTTGGTAATCTAGAAAATGAGTTGGTTGAAACCTAGTCTTACGCTAATTTCTGCTATTGTGGTGTGATTGCATGAATCATGTTGGGTGACTAATTTCGCTACATCTGCTCTAGAATTAAGAAAAGTTTAAATTAGGTGTGATTTTAGCTAAATTTTACTGGTTCTCTCTCCAGCAATTACATGGGAAAATGTGATATTAAGTATATTTGAACATAAAAGACTTCTGTAAAGTGTGATCACACCGGTTTAGGTTTGGACGCCAAGTTGAGTTAGTCTTTGTCTTGTAGAGTCTTTTCAATTGGTTGATTATGATTCTATGGAAATATGTTTGAAAAAGAAACAAAAGATAACTGGGTTGCTGAGAAACTATTCCGCTCAGTACAAACATTTTGTACAATCGGTTTAGATTGTAATTTTTGGGGGATGTTTGAACTTTGAACAATGATTGTGAGAAAACTAGTCTATTTTGATGGGAGTCGAGAAAGTGGGTTGGAATGCATCAACTGCATTAAATGAAGATTACAGCTCTTCGTATTAAGGATTGCTCCACTTTTGTAATCCATGGTCCATATCTTACCTGGTTTCCCACAGTGCTATCAAGTGGCAGTGCCTACTGAAGTCAAATGTCAATCATGCATCTCTGCCGGTCCATTTTCCACCGTCTTAGTTAAATAGTCCTCTAAAATTAGCTGTAGATTTATGGAAGGAACAAATAATAAGTGATTCTTCTGTATGTTGCATTTTTCCAGATTAACCAATCAGATTTCACTGAGATGGCAATGGAGGGTATAGTGGGTGCTGTTGAAGCAGCACGAGATAGCAAGCAACAGGTGGTGGAATCTGAACATTTAATGAAAGCTCTTTTGGAGCAAAAAGATGGCTTGGCAAGGAGAATATTTACCAAGGCAGGTCTTGACAACTCATCAGTTTTGCAGGCAACCAATGACTTTATATCACAGCAACCAAAGGTATGACATGCATTAGACACCTTGGACAAAGCAAGTTAGAGTTATGTTAAATCTTAGAAAGTGAGAGTGACTGCTCTTGCCTTAAGACTGAATTTTTATATACTACCTGTTCTTTGTATATGACTAGCTACCTTCTTTTTGCAGGTGATGGGTGACACAAGTGGCCCAATATTGGGATCACATCTCAGTGCCCTTTTGGACTATGCTCGGAAGGTTAAGAAGGAAATGGGAGACGACTTCTTGTCTGTTGAGCATCTGGTGTTATCATTCTATTCAGATAAGAGGTTTGGGCAGCAGTTATTCAAAAATCTTCAACTGAGTGAGAAGGATTTGAGGGATGCTGTCCAAGCTATTCGTGGAAGTCAAAGGGTTACAGATCAAAGTAAAAAATTACAATCTTCATTCTCGTATTCCTATAACAGAGCCACATTTTATAGACTATATATAACATTATTTTTGGGGGAATCTTAACTGTGGTAGTTACAAACCTAACTAAATCTGTATGCGGAGGGTTTAACTTAATAAGGAAGAATAACTTTATGAGAAACCTCAAGTGCTATTTCAGTTTCTATATTATTGTGCCCTTTTGGTTGCTCATAATGTTCTTTTAAACTGTTTTGTTGTACTTAGATCCTGAAGGAAAATATGAGGCACTTGACAAGTATGGAAGTGACTTGACTGAACTTGCAAGGCGTGGTAAACTTGACCCTGTCATAGGTAGGGATGATGAAATTAGGCGCTGTATCCAGATATTATCTAGGAGAACAAAAAATAATCCTGTTATCATTGGCGAACCTGGTGTCGGGAAAACTGCAATTGCTGAAGGGTATGTTGTTTTGCCCTTTTCATCCAATCCTATTATGGTTTTCTAACATGTTTTATTTTTGTGTTTTTCAGTTTGTTTATTTACCTAATTTATAAGCAGGCAAGAGCATTTGTGTTCAATTGTTGGTACCAAACGGTTTTGTGATTTGAAGCTGTCTGGTTGCCATTTGTATTTATGTCATTCTTGATTTCATGTTCTGGATGTTTGTTTTAAGCACAGCTTTGGGTTCTAGCATCACATCTTTGATATGCATTTAGTGGGATGACTATCTTTCATATATTTTTTCAATATTAATCTATATTCTTCTACTTACCTTTTTTTTTTCATTTTTTTTTTCAGATTGGCCCAACGAATTGTGCGTGGGGATGTTCCTGAACCTCTATTAAACCGGAAGGTAGTAATTTTGTTAGTTACTTTATTCTTTTCTTGTAGGACCTGGGTCTATTTTATTATTTTTGCTATTGAAAAATAATCATCATTTTGCTCTAATGAGTTATTGATATTCAGATTGAAGACATGTTCCTCATTTTATGTTTTAATGGCTTATAATGTGCAATAGAGTCCCTCTACGAATAGTTGTCTGATTGTTCATTTATTTAATTTGAACCTGGATTTGGATTTGCTTATTGCACTTTTCAGTTGATCTCCTTGGATATGGGTTCATTGGTTGCTGGAGCCAAGTTCCGTGGAGACTTTGAGGAACGGTTAAAAGCTGTCTTGAAGGAAGTCACTGCTTCAAATGGACAGATTATCTTATTCATTGATGAGATACATACTGTTGTTGGCGCAGGTTTGTGTTCTCCAGTCCAGTCTGATGTTTTGGGAACTATAGTCTCATTGTTGAATATTAACCATGCTCAGTCTATGCTAACTTTTCCTTATTTCGGAATAGTGTCGATAACTTTTGATGGGTATAGGGAAATGTGTAATTAACTTGTTTCAATGAAACTCAAATTGTTAAAAATCATTTAATTGACTGAGAGGATTTTGATACGTTACTTTGTACTAACAGTCAACACAGAAAGTTACAGTCTGGGGTTTTATTGTAATATATTATTGGTTTAATATATAAGCTCAAGTACATTTGGATTTTATTAAGGTGGATGCCAAATCGGCATGATTGTACCTTCTAGGGGAGTGACGTGATTTAAACTAACACAATCAAGGAGTGCCTCCCTACTATTCTCCTAGATTCAAGAGAGGTCTGATGCCACTATTAATATACTATTTGAAAGCTAAGTAACAATACTTACATATCAGTTCACAGTATTTGGAGTTATGTTAATGGTATGCTTCAATTAGTATTCTGATGTGTTGCGCATCTTTTAGGCTTTGCTGTTTGTTTTATCACTTCATGTGTGATATGAAGGGCTTTTTTTATTTATCTTGTTTAGGGGCTACAAGTGGTGCTATGGATGCTGGGAATTTACTTAAACCAATGCTTGGCCGGGGCGAGCTTCGATGCATAGGAGCAACCACTTTGAATGAATACAGGAAATACATTGAGAAGGATCCTGCTCTGGAGCGTAGATTCCAACAAGTTTATTGTGGCCAACCATCAGTAGAAGATACAATCTCTATTCTTCGCGGATTGCGTGAGCGCTACGAGCTACATCATGGTGTAAAAATATCAGACAGTGCTCTTGTTTCAGCTGCAATTCTTGCAGACCGGTACATTACAGAGCGGTTTTTGCCCGATAAAGGTAGATATTACTTTGTTTTATTTTGTTATTATAGTTTTCAAAGATAGTCATTCTTCAATGTTCCTATTAGTAGATACTTACATGCAGAAGAGGAGAGTGTCACCAAACAGCCGTGATTGACTGAAATTTAGAGTTCTGAACTTCTTGTCATGATATTTGTATGAGAAGGAAAATAGAGTGAAACATGTGTACTTGTTTGAAATCTAGATTTCTAAACCCGTCTTTTTGACGTTCAAGACCTACTTCCCATATTTGTTCCTCTTTCTTCCTGTATATCAATGTTTCTGTTTATTTTTTATTTATTTATGTGAGCTCCATTAGGCTAGCATATGACGTTCTATATTATTAGGCTTTCCAACCAACCCCAACTGAATAAAAAAAGGTGGAGAGGGTTTTATTTCTTTCTGTTAACTAAAGAATAGAAGGGAGTGGCTGGTAAGAAAAAGACACTTCAGTTCGGTTCCTTTGTGTCCTGTCCTAGTATATTTAGCTCTTTTGGGATTTTTTTTTATCAGCATGTTTTGTTAACTATTAAGTGTTGACTAATTTATATTTTTCTTTCAGCCATTGATCTTGTAGATGAAGCTGCTGCAAAGTTGAAGATGGAGATCACTTCTAAGCCTACAGAGTTGGATGAGATAGATAGAGCTGTGCTTAAGTTGGAGATGGAGAAATTATCTCTGAAAAATGACACTGATAAAGCATCCAAAGAAAGATTGAGCAAGCTAGAAAATGATTTGAGCTCACTTAAGCAGAAACAGAAAGAATTAACTGAGCAATGGGATCGTGAAAAGGCTCTCATGACCCAAATACGTTCAATCAAGGAAGAGGTACTCTTTTTTTATTTATTTATTTTTTTTTTTTAACTTTATTTATTTATTTTGTGGAAGAAAAACTTTGGAAAAAATGAATCCTTGTTTTTGTTTGTTTTCTTATAGATTGATAGGGTTAATCTAGAGATGGAAGCTGCTGAACGTGAGTACAATCTAAGTCGCGCTGCTGAGCTCAAATACGGCACTTTAATATCCCTCCAGCGCCAACTAGAGGAGGCTGAGAAGAACCTCTCTGATTTTCAGAAATCAGGAAATTCCTTGCTTCGAGAAGAGGTCAGTGATCTTGACATTACTGAAATTGTTAGTAAATGGACTGGGATTCCATTATCAAACCTTCAACAGTCAGAGAGGGACAAGCTAGTCTTGCTCGAACGAGTTCTTCATGAGAGGGTTATTGGTCAAGATATTGCAGTAAAATCAGTGGCTGATGCAATCCGGCGTTCAAGGGCAGGGTTATCTGACCCAAACAAACCCATAGCTAGTTTCATGTTCATGGGCCCTACTGGTGTTGGCAAGACCGAGCTTGGAAAGGCTTTGGCTGGTTATCTTTTTAATACTGAGAATGCTCTTGTCAGAATTGATATGAGTGAATATATGGAAAAGCATGCAGTTTCACGTTTGGTTGGTGCACCACCTGGTTATGTGGGTTACGAAGAAGGTGGACAGCTTACCGAAGTGATACGCCGAAGGCCTTACTCTGTTCTACTCTTTGATGAAATCGAGAAGGCACATCATGATGTGTTCAACATTTTGTTACAATTGTTGGATGATGGTCGGATAACTGACTCCCAAGGAAGGACTGTTAGTTTTACTAATTGTGTTGTGATCATGACTTCAAACATTGGCTCACACTACATACTTGAAACTCTTCGAAATACCCAAGATAACAAGGATGCTGCTTATGATGAGATGAAAAGACGAGTTATTGAGTTGGCTAGGCAGACCTTCCGCCCTGAATTCATGAACCGTATTGATGAGTACATTGTCTTCCAGCCATTGGACTCTAAAGAAATCAGCAAGATTGTGGAGATTCAGGTAACTAATATTTATCATCGAGTACTTTTGATTATTCTTTAATACTCTTCTATTCATCGCCAATCTATCCTGACTGTTTTCTATCATATCACTAATTAGATTGTCTGAGGCATTGTAGAGTTGAATTTCTAGTTTTCTTCATTTTATTAAATTATGAACGTAGGGTTTTATGAGAATAGTTTGTTCATAAACACTTTTTTCGAGTAAGTAGTGAGAAGGCCATAGTTTTACATTCATTAGTAGCTTTTTCCTGTGTCATCCTTCAACAGACATGACTATCCCTTGGATGACTATGTTTTAATTTTGCTATTTTGAAAGAATTGGTTTAATCATATTTGGCTGCAAAATTATAGCAACTCTTTTCAGATGTTCTTAGGTTGTCTGGTGGTTCGATTCCCCTCTAATAGGATGTCTTGTGAGTTTCAGATTAAGAGGTTTTATTTAGCACATTGCTTCTGCATTGTGTTGAAAAAATCTGTTCAACCCAATCCTTGTTTTTAGAAACTTGCCTTTTTTTAATCCAAATATCAATGGAGATCTTTTTCACATTTATTTCTATCCTCCATTTTCTCTCGTGGGGTTTTAATCTTCTGGGCTATTTCTAACATCGACATCATCATGCGCAGTTGAAGCGAGTGAAAGACAGGCTAAAACAAAAGAAAATCGATCTCCACTATACTAAGGAGGCGGTTGAGCTTCTGGGAACATTGGGTTTTGACCCGAACTTTGGAGCACGGCCAGTAAAGAGAGTAATTCAGCAGTTAGTTGAGAATGAAATTGCAATGGGAGTACTGAAAGGAGATTTCGGGGAAGAAGACTCTCTTATTGTTGACATTGATGAGCCCTCCTCAGCTAAAAGCCCTCCTTCCCAAAACAGATTATGCATCAAGAAGTTAGGGAGCAATTCTTCTTTGGAAGCCATGGTTGCAAATGACTGATTACTTTTGCAGTTGTAGATAAAGGTTAGTAAGTAGTATGTTGCAGTCACGGCTAAGTTATCAGAGTTACATAGTGAATAATCAGAATTTCTTTTGACATGATAATGTGCTGTTCCTATGTTAAAGCAAAAGTAGCTTTGCAGTTTTAAGATTCCATTTTCATCTTCATCTATCTGTACAGGTGCTTTGAGTCCCAATATTTTTCTCCTTTTACATGGTTTAAGATTGCAGATGATCTATGACTGTCTTACTAGTTGTATTTGTAAATTTGCTATTTACAGTGTGATTAGGTGTGGTCTAGTTGATTTGTTACAGATGGTGAGAATTGAAAATTTTGGAGTTCCTGCTATTGAGTTTACAGATCCATATATATGGCATGTTCTTGCACTTGCTAACTTCAGGTATAAATGTATAAATGGTATATACGTTGCCAAGCCAACTTATATAAATGTAAGCTTTTACAAAATTTATTTAAAAAATGCCAATACATTCAATCAATGCTTGTAAATTTTAACCAATCTTCATTGCCAAAATAAATAGATAAAATTCACTAATGCATAATGGGTGTGAGAGAAAAAAAAATCATAAATAATCAGTGGATAATTGCATTATCCAAGGGCAGTAGCGTAGTTGGCAACATAAGCTGCGTGAGTGGAAAGAACACTTTGGGTTCGATTTCAGCTCAATTTCCGCTCAACACATTCATGGGGAGAGGTGAATGCTTTAACTGTCAAACTTTGAATAGAAATTAGTCTGTGTATGCAAAAACGACTTAAAGGTGACAACCGCAAATGTATGAGCCCGTTCAAAAATCTCATGATATATATCGAAAAAAATGGATAATTGCATTAATATACATTAACAATATAAATAAAAAAAACAACTTGATTCACACTTCTCAATTGTCCTCGAGAATAATCAGTTGTTACATAGTTGATTAAAATGGTGTCAGCAACATTGGAACAATAAGAAAACCATAGTCATCTCACATGCATTTGAACCACAATAGTACCCAAAAAAAAACCTCACAAACTTGTGATAAAAATCGCCAGTAAAAACAAAATATAAAAATTAAATAACAACTAGTAGAATGCGATTTTAAGTATGTAAAATTTTCTATACTCTCTTACAAATTAACAGATGACGAAGGCAATAAAAAATGTTTTGCAAGGAGAGTGGACAAGAAGAGCTATAAGAATTTGATGGCGTCGCAATTTTGGATGACGTGGAATTGCGAGGACAGCCACGTGGCAATGGCCTCACAAATATTGAAATAAATGAAATCTCTTCTTCTTCAGATTCCCTCTCATCTCTCCACTGCATATCCGGCGTCGTTCCGTCTTCTCCGGCGTTACTCCGTCTCCACTCGCAACACCGGCCGGCGACATCTTCCTCTCATCTCACAACACCGGCACCCGATTACTAACCGCACCATCTCCGTCTCGAACCAGCCACTCCAGCCAAGCCATCCAAAGCCGGCAACCCTCTTCGACTCCGGCCTCTCTAAGGTCAGCCACCGAACCAGCCATTGTCCCAATATACGAGCCTGTGAGAATGCCAAAACCCGCACCTGCTTTTAGAAATTCAGGAGGAATCGTCTGCCACGATGGCCCATGAGGAAATGGAGGGATTGAAGAGGGACATGAAGAGGACCTGCCATCAGCTCTATTACTCTTTACTCGTCATAAGGCTGATGGTGAAAAAGATAGGGGAAAAAGTTGCTTCTTTTTCCTTATGCAAGACCTGTGATATACCTATCCCACCATCTTCTCCACCTCAAAAGTCGATGCCGCCATGTTTGATTCTGACTATGAGGGTGACATTGAGATAGACGTGAGTTCTGAGTCACGACATGGGTCAGGTGATGGTGGCGAGGATGATGGAGCAGCTCATGCAGATGTGGGAGTTTATGTGGAAGACAATGATGATGATGGAAGTGTTTTTTAGGGTGATGAGGGCGAAAGCCCTGAGGACATGGAGTGATGATGTTTCGGTTAGCGCGTCTGCTCCCGTGGGTAACGGTTTATCTTAGTCTTTTACATTTTAGTTTTTTTTTTTTAGTTTTCTTGAAGTAGAATTGTTAGAATTTACGGCTTTAGTTGAGATTCTGTGGCCATTTCTAGTTTTTCATAGTTTGTTAGCGTCTCCTATGCTAAAATAAGACACTGGGGACAATCTCAAGTTTTAGCTTGGGGAACCTTTGGTTGTTATTTGTTTGTTAGTTTTAATTGTTAGTTTTCCTAGAAATGGCCGATTTTTTTTTCTTAAATCTTGCTTTGCTTTGTTGGAATGGTAGCTTGCTTGATTGTAGAAATTGGAGCCCGGATTTTCAGTTGATTGAGACTCGCAACCATTGATGTGCATTCAAATTATGAGAAATATGTATAAGAAGTGTGTGTGCGCGTGCGCATATTTTTTTGTTGGAAAATATACTCCCTTAAGGTTTAAGAAAAAGAAATGCTCTTGTGTTTTGGGAATGGTGAGGGAGTGTTAACATGCTTGGTGAGTGATTTTTGTGAAAATAGAAAATATTTTGAGTGCATGAATTGGAATTTCATTTATCTAAGTCCAAGAGTCTAATTTAAAAGTTTAGAATCAATTGCATGCATGTTTTGAGGCGAAATCAAGAGAATGTGATAAATGAGAATGTGATTTAGGCCTTGTTTGAATTGTTTGAGCCTATAAATGTCCACCCTTTGCATGATTCCCCAAGTTCCTAGTTTTGAGCCTTGAGCATTTCATTGTTTGACCCTAAGTTACAAGCTTAACCTGTTCTTTCATTGAAGCCTAATGCATATTTTGATCCTTTATTACACTCGTGAGCTTAGAATGAAACTTTTGTGAGAGTGGTAAAGTGAGAAGAAGAAAGAAAATGGGTTATAGGGAAAACAAAAGTGTAAGGCCCTCGGTTCCTAAAAAATGAAAGAACGAAAAGAGGTTGAGAAGAAAAGAAAAAGAAAAAGAATATAAGTGAAAAACAAAAGAAAAATGAAGAACAGAATCAACCTCCTCTACAAGGAAGAAAGAAAAAGAATCCAGAAAGACCAATTGGGCATCAAAGTGGGAAATAAAGCATATATAAGTGGATGTCTTGGGAATTAAAAAGCAATTTTAGTGAGTTTTAAGCTCTCGAGTTTAGCCTCGTTTTCTAATCCTTCCACACCTTTTGCCCAAGCCAAACATTACAAGCCGATTAAGATCTATTGATTCTCATTTGTAATTATTCTCTTAGCATGTATGTGATTGACATATGAACATTGTACTTTATTGATGTGCATTGACTCATTATTCTAGTGAAAGTGAAACTCTTTGGATTGCACTTATAAGGAAAACTTCACCTTGCTTGTTTTCAATTCTCTGTCATTCCTCATTCACAATTGCATTACCATTATGAGCATTTTGGGAGCATTTTTTAGCTTTAATGGTTAATAGCGCACTCATGCATTCTCTCATGTCATTTGAGTACTATAATTGATTGCACATCTTTGGTTGTTGGTTTGAGTTTGATTACATGAACAGACTAGCTTTGATGGTTGAGTGTAGTGAATATTGGAACTATGACATGGCAAGAACCAAAAATATTTTTGTTTTACTTTGTTTAGTTTTTAGCGTAGCTTACCAATATTGGTTGTTAGTTTTGAGTCGCTCGCAGACGAGCTCTATCTTAGTTTTGGGGATTTTGTTAGTTCGATTTCATATCAAACTATTCATGCCTCTTTAGTTCTCATACATCATCATTTGTCTCGCTTTACACTTGATTTTGCACTCATTGTGACGCATTTGCGTGTTTGTGTATTGATAAAAGATTACATGAATTGCCCTCTTTATTTTTGCATTTTATGGCTTGAAGAGCCCATTTTATAAGTTTGGATAATTTGCACGATGTTATAATGTCATTTCAGGTGCCCGTGTAAAGAAATCCGAGCTTGGAAATGAAGAGGAAGCCAAAACAATGCAATGCCAAACACTGGACAACAAGGTCGCGACTGTGGTTTGGCAGGAAAAAGCCACAGTCGCGACTCTGGAACCTCAAGGAGCTGGAAGATTATTGGAGAGTCGCGACTCTATACCAAGAGAGTCGCGACTTTGCTGGAAAATTTGGGAAAGTTGGCTTGAAGAACAGAGTCACGACTACATAAGTGATTGTACAATCGCGACTCTGCTGGGCAGTTTTTGTGTTTTTTGCCCTAATTTGCAGCACTATATAATGTAATTTTTGGCCGACTTTTCGAGGCAGCTTAGTTTTTAGCAGTTTTGGGCAACTTTTGGGGGTTCTAGAGAGAGAAACTACTGAGAGAATGTGAAAATTTGGCTTGAGATAGAAGATTTGAAAAGATTTGATTCATCCATTCTCAATCCCATCTTGTAACTTCTCTATTCTCTACTTTTCTTCTTGAGTTTGTATTGAATATTGGTTTGTTTTGAGCTATCTATGGTAATGATGAATGATTTGTTTGTCATTTTGTTCATTGTTGTTGTGATAATCATCATGAGTTAAGCTCTTAGTAGTGGAAGCATGTTAGTGACCTAGGGTTCATGATTGTGGAAATGGAATTGCCTTGTTTGCATGTTTGCTAGCTTATTAGTACTCATGTATATTACTTGTGTGTGAACTTGATCACTTTACTTACATGATGTCTTCAATCATTTGTATCTTAGGAATGAGAGCTTTGACTATGGATGGAGCACTAGTAACTTAGGATATTTACTTGTATTGTTTGATGCTTTTGAAGCCTATTTGACCTCATTACTTGGGCTTAATGATAAGCTTGTCAATTGCAAATGTGATGTGACATGGATTTGGGTTTTGGCATTCTTAACTAGTATTCACCTTTGAAAAGAGGGGTTTTAGTATATTAGTTGAGTATAGTTAGCTAAAGCATCATGTCAAACATTGCATTGTTCATCTCATATTCTTACTTAGGTCATTAGCATCGCTTCCACTATCCTCTCTCTATATTAGAATCTCGTGCTTGTATATCATTTACTTATTTTAATCTTGCATGTTTAGTTGATAATCATACATTTCAAAATTATGCTTTCATTTATTTTAGTTGTTAGTTTGTTTATTAGAGTCTAAGTAAATTAGTTATATTCACGCTTGAAATTAGTGTAGTCCTTGTGGTTCGACAACCCGGAACCTTTGTGTTTTTTATTACTTAGGTACGTTTTGTATATTTTCAAACATGTGCCAGTAGGGTGTTGGGTGGTGGTTGTCGGAGGTGAGATGGCAGTGCTCACTTTCCGACAATATGGTGGAAGCGATGTCGATCTGAGAAGCTCTTTCATGGATCAAACCGTTGGGATGGCGCCGGGTTGTGGTTAAGAGCGACACGAAGCGAGTTATTTTTGGATCTCGAGAGAGGATCCGAGATGAGTAGTTTTATGGGTTAATCGTTAGTGATATTAGTCGTATGGTGTTAGATTTCAAGAAAATTATTTTCTCTTTAGTTTATCGATCTGTGAATGTTGTAACTCACAATATACCTAGGGCTTCCCATTATGTTTATGGTCGATGTACTTGGGTGTCCCCGGAGAGTCCGCCGGCGGTTATCCAAGGTTTGAGCATGTTTTGATTAATGAAAATATCGGTTTCTTAAAAAAAAACTTATAAACATTTAGTCCTTTGTAGATAAAAGTGTAATCTTTTTAGGGTGACGATTCAACAACTGCAGTCTCACATTATTGTTCTTTTAAAAATTAATTTGTCATAAATGACGTGATGGATATGGTCGTACAAATTAGAACTATTGAATTTATGTAATATTGTAGCATTTTTAAAAAACTTATCGTTTATAACGTGTGACATAGGACGACTTAAGAGGAAAGAAAAAAAATCATAGTGCATAAACACCAAATGTTGATAGGGATTATTTGAGTGAAAAGTAACTAAATGTCATGAACTATTAGTTATAGCATGAAAATATACTATTTGAAAGGTTTTTAAAAGAATAAAAAAATCATAGAAGTGTCACATGAAGAGACATATATACAAATATAGTATCAAAATGGTAGTCTCTAAGTGAACAAATAATTGTACAAGCACCATTCTTTTTTTTTTTTTTTGAACGGGTATGTTTATCTATTAATAACTGGGAAACCA
>JAYMSZ010000367.1:0-20955 GCA_036897665.1 Pelargonium citronellum
TATGATCACTGTTATATATTGCTTGATGGCTTTGGCTCTGACCATGATGCAGAAATACACTGAGATTGACACCAATGCAGCCTATTCTGTTGCATTTGGACATATTGGGATGAATTGGGCAAGGTACTTGGTGAGCATATGTGCAATCAAGGGAATGAGTACAAGCTTGCTGGTTGGATCTCTTGGACAAGCTCGGTACACGACTCAGATTGCTAGAGCTCATATGATTCCACCATGGTTTGCTTTGGTTCACCCCAAAACAGGAACCCCCATTTATGCTACTCTATTAGTAACCATACTCAGTGCCATTATAGCATTTTTCTCTAGCTTAGATGTTTTGTCTAGTGTTTTCTCGTTTAGTACACTCTTCATTTTCATGCTCATGGCTGTTGCGCTGCTTGTGAGGCGGTACTATGTGAAGGGTGTCACTGAAAAGAATGATATGGCTAAGTTTTTGGCGTGTCTATTTGTTATTCTCAGCTCTTCAATTGGAGTTGCAGCACTTTGGAATGCAAATGTGAGAGGATGGATTGGGTATGCTATTACTGGTCTGCTCTGGTTTTTGGGGACTTTGGGGATGGCTTTACTCCCTAAGCAGCGAGCTCCAAAAGTTTGGGGAGTTCCACTCGTTCCATGGCTACCGGCATTGTCAATTGGGATGAATCTGTTTCTCTTAGGATCACTTGGTGTTGCTGCATTCTTGAGATTCTTTATTTGCAGTGCAGTTATGTTATTATACTATCTATTAATTGGTCTTCACGCAACTTATGACGTGGCTCACCAGAACAAAAAAGATTTACAAATGGAAGAAGTCAAATAAAACGACAATCAAAGGGCATTATAGTATTAGTGGTTCAAACTTACAATGGTATAGTTTACGACTGCTGTTATTTTGATTTAGTTTACATTGTTTACAAATAATGCTTTACCATTTGGTAAATTGTACACATATTTAGAGTTTTTTTTTTCACTGGATGATTGTTTTGAGATTTCTTCTCAACTGAAATTACTTGTTTAAATCTTCGTGGTTTACTTTCTATAATATGGTGTCTGCTTAGTTTTTAACTCTTTTTTTTTAAATCATCATTGCGGTTAAATGTATTAGTGAAGGCTTGTTATGTGTATGTGTTAGTTGGAGGAAGAATGCAAGCTTTATTAAATTTTATTGAACTACTATCCGGCTATCCTAGAATAAACAGAACTCACAAATAGTGAATTAATGATAGTAAATAAGGGATTTTCTTTCCTTTCACTCTATTCTATCTTCTCCTTCTCCTACCCTTTACTTTTACTTATTTACATAGTCATGATAAATAAGTAGAGTACATTGTTCGGAATTTCAACTGATCTATGCACAAGGGTTGATACATCCAGCTAAACTTAAAATACTAGGAGCCATAACTTGCATGGAGAACTTCAGTAAACATAACAAGCCTTCGCTAATATCAGTTTCATTTTTGTCACCTAAAGTTCATGTATCAAACTCAAATAGCTGTTTGGCTTCAATGTTTTTTCTCTTATATCTTATTAGTAGTTGGGATTTATCAAATTTGGCTGACAAGCAAAACACTATTCAGCAAAAGTTCCTTAATGGTCATAGCGAAGGTTAATTGGTGGCAGGAGGATTTGAAATCCAACCCTGGCACCTGAAGAAAGATTTAACTAACCACATGGGCTAAGAGCAAAAAAAATAAAAATTGGTGGCAGGTTAAAAGTTGTAAACTTGCTTTTTTCTACCTCTTTGTGAGGTTTATGAAGTTGCAAATTAACCATTTATGCTTTGCACTATATTCAGTTGTTTGTACCTTATTTAGAGTGTAGCACTTTGGATGACTTCATATGCCAGAGGAGCTAAGAAGTATCCGGTGGTGGCTGCATTTCTTAGCACGTATTCAATTCTAGGTATGGTGCTCCTTCCATCCACGTATGTTATTAGATTTTCGGAAACTCTGTTTGGTTCATGATTGCTTTGGTTCGACAGAGATGTTATGTCAGTCTGGAGATGTTGGAGACTGACTCTGCATATTTCACGACTCATGATCTTCTGTGAAAAACTGAGACGCCCCTACCTGGCTGTCTGTCACTGAGAGTGTATGTTACAGTGAGCTTTAACTATTCTGTTGTTTTCGAATGCGATTAAAGTCGGTACATAACATTATCGAATGTCATTTTCATTCTACGTGTTTCACTGTTTCCAGATCTCGTGGATGTGAAAATTCCATAATGTGGGAGCCTAATTGTTTGTCTTCACTTGATGCTTTTTTTTAGAGCCGGATTTGTCCAATAAGTTTACGAAACAAAATGAAATATTAGAATTGTGTCTCTCTATTATGTTGAACTGAAAAAGGTTCAGATTGATCTTGAACCCTGTTTATCTTCCATTTCTGTGCAGGCAATGCGACATTTTCTGGTAAAGTTGTGCGAGTGCAGGAATTGTTGGCAAACTACTACTTTGGCTACTGATTTTACCATAATCTGCATCAGCTTTCGAGAAGTAGGAGTTTATTCTAAGTTAATATGAATATTCTCTTCGGGACAAGACGTTTCTTGACTCGCTGACAGTTTCGTACAAATGCTGTACTCTCTCCCTCTCTCCCTCTCTCTGTCAACAATGCACTAGTCCAGGACCACCACATGTATATCACTCTGGAGATTTTGTTCTGGTCTGCTCTACAATCACTACCAGGTACTTCACTATCAACTGACTTGTTCACCTAAAGTTCATACATTATTGATTCTTTGCACATACCAGTCTTTCACGTGATTCCATAGCTGTATTTGTCACAACCTCTATCCATACGATAGATCTCAACTACACTGATACGTTGTCAAGCCCAGACACCAAAGCTTCACGCTGAGGTGATGCGGATTAAGGCTTTTATAGCCCCATCTTGCAGCGCATAGATATGACGGGCTGTCATGTCCGAGCCTCCCATGTTTCACCTATAAAAGACGTTATGATTCTTGTGCATGATTTGCAGATTAATAATATGATTATGTTTTAGAATCTGAAGGTGACAAGTTCCAAATCTTAGTTACAAACAAAAAAAGAAGCTTCATTTGCATTTATTAACTTGTTTTTGAGATTATGATGTTGAAACAAAATGTGGTGGGTGGGTGTGTGGCATCAATCAGTTATCAGAAAAGAAGGTGTTAACTTCAAAATGAGTCCATGTTTGTACCAAATATTATCAGCAAATATATATGTTTGAAGAAGTGTAGAAAAATGGAGACCACAAGGAAGAGTTTTGGTTGGATTTACGTATAGAAATCTTCTATTTTGCGAATTCGCAGTGATGTCACAGCCAACCAACTCAATGTTGATGTTAGAGAGATACTCTTGTTGATGGTCATTGCCATATTTAACACTTTAACGGTTGTTTCATGATATTAGTATTAACATTTTGGTCAATATCAGTCAAAATTGACATTTCGTTAAAGGAATTATGTAGAATGATTTCTGAAAGTTACTAATAATATTGTAATTGTTATGTTTAGATGGTGATTAGTTGCAATATATACAAATGCAGAAAATATGGACTACGTATTTAAACTTGCTCCAGAAGTTATCAAAATAAAAAAACTTGCACCAGGAACATGTTTTGATGATTGGTAGATGAGGAAGATGGCTTGAATGAATTACTTTCAAACATAATAAGGGTAAATTTGTAAAGTTTAATGTTTAATTACTTTTTTACCAATAGAAAAACGACGCATAATTTTAAAAGAGCTATAGAGGTCTAAACGTTTTGGATTTTTTTTGACGTATCGGGTGTGAACTTTTTTACCGACGGTATAAGGTGAAATTTAAAGTTAAAAGGGAGAGCTACACATGTTGTGTAGCTCAACTGATAAAAAAAAAGAGTTATAAAGAGTTTCATAAATGAAAAACGAGCATGCGGATCAGGCATGCATTTGGAGAGTCAGGACATATGATAATTTAATTTGTATCTGAATATGTAGTACCCCAAATTCAATCTAACTTTAAACTAAATTTATTTAATTTGATCAATTTTTGAAAATGACATATATTTTAAAAATACGAATTAAATTAGGAGAATGATGAATCTAAATCATACAATATTTGGTTTAGGCTAAGCCGTCATTGAGAACGCAACGCCTCATTAAAAAATAAGGATCCAGCAGGTCGTTGAAGTTAATATGCACTTCTTTCAAATCGATTTTAAATAATTGTTTATCATACTATTTCGAACAAATTTGATCTTATATTTGCCTCTCTAAATCAAGCATGTGTATCTGAACTCAAGAAGATAAACATAGAGGTAGCAGAGAGTGAGTTTGTAGTTAATTCCTGTCTAGCTCGACCCATGCGTGCAAGTCGGGTCAAGCGGCCACTGATATTGATATTTGAAGCACAAACACACATGCATGCATGTATGATATAATTATATATGTGTATGTGATTGTCATTGTCAGGTTTGCATTTTCTTTGGTAGATAGGATCTTCTGTTCATGGTGACAACAACATAGTCAAGTTGAAGTTGGAGAGGAACCGGAACCCACTATGTAGCTTCCTCCTCAAATGTCCATTAATTACACTAATAAGTTTTGATACGCGCTGAGAGCGACATGTCAATGTGATCTCGGAATAAACTTTTTAGCAGGGCAAATTGCAGAACGGTTTTAACGGATATCATCCATGTAGGGATCAACTCTATGCTTCTTATATCATTAACCCATCAATGTTCTTATAATCACTTTGATACTAAAAGTGTAAGTATGGTTTTATAGCCTTATAGGACATGCATATATGTAATTAAAGCACATTCTTTTCGTTTAAAATATATTTAGATATTAAAAAGGTCAATTTGATCGTAATAACAAAATATGTGTTATCCCAATGCTATCTCTTCAATATTATGTGAACTTTTCTTTTTCCTTATATCTAAACGTGTAAAACAAGACTTTTGCCGTGAACATTCGTCTAAAGATTTAGTCAAATATTTATGAATAATGATATTTTTAAAATTTGAGTGCTTAGATGCTTGGATCATTAAAAGTATATATCCATGGAATTTAAGACTAGATATGTCACATCTCCTCCTACATATAACTATTTATTAAAGCATGAAATTCACTCTCAATTTAAGAATACATAATAAATGAAAATAAAAACAATATTTAAGAAAAGAATATGCTGTTTTATTGACCATGATTGGACCGTAGAATTTTCAACCTTGAAAAACACAATATATATAAATCCTTTTCTATGGGCAATAAGTAGAATATCATAAAATGAACGTGGCAAGAGAATAACACAGAGACTCCATCTCTTACCACCATTATTGATGGCCAACCTTTCCCTGAATCTTGACTGTACATGAAACATTTGGGACCTCCAAATCATTTTGGATCACATGTTCATATATATACTTCCTTTATAGAATCTTCTACCCATTTTAGTTTACTAATTCCACATTGCTTTTGACTGATTTTATTTAATATTATGGTTTTCCTTTTCCCTCCATTTACACCTACTTAATTAACCTCTCTATCTCTTTCATGTACATTCGAGCAACTTGTTTTCATTTCATAAATAGTGAGTAAAATTTTAAACTATTATAATGTTGATTATAATAAATTAAAACTAACATATAATTTAAACTATTATAACATAACGGATTTGTCGATCTCATCGACAGATCAGATCAACCGTATGCAGAAACAACATATCTATCATTTTATAGGTCAATATAAAATAATAGAATCTGCAGATTTTATGGACAAATTAGCTCTATATGATCTGCATATTATGAGGGCAAAATAATAATTTACGTGCTACTTATTCTTCTTAAAGGATGCGAAAATTTCACATGAGACATTGAGGTTTTGCATGAATCAACACCTCAAAGAAGCTCTGCAATAGTTTTGCCAACTTTAAATCTTCATCTTATACATTTTGGTTTTACCAAACAAGATAATGCAATATCTTTTAAATTTTATTTACGTGACACCACGGTTAAGGGGACACTATTGTTACCAAACAAGCTTTAAATATCACTCTAACTTTAAAACCAATATCATGAAGCAATAAATGGGTGGTTGATTTAGGGATGAGATTTAGGACCATATAGTTTGGTAATTAGGTATAGGGAGGACATAACTGAAATATGAGAAGTTTGAGCTGCAAATGTTTTGCCAGATTTAGGAGATAGATGAAGCCAATGTCTTGATCAAAGGTCACATCAGATTTGAAGCACCAATCACACATGCAGTTGCTGCATGAGCTGTTCTTCGTACCCTAATTATTGTAGGGTTTCTGTTACGTACTATGTAAAAGCTTTCTACACAATATAGGCTTATTAGCTAGATCAACCAAATTTTGGTGCATATGATATCTTTGTAGGGTCTCAATCTAAATTCATCACAATCTTCATATGGTGAATTGCTTCTCCTATTCTTCCTCAGGACCACTTGAGAGATTATACACGCATATATTATGCGTAGTTAGCATCACCGTGATTCATCTGCTTTGTAGGTCAGTTAATTAGACCCTCCCGCTGCGTGCACATGATTTGTGTAATTTATATATTTTATCTGTGTCAAAACGAACGTTTCAATTCTAAGATGAAAATCATGTCAAGTAAATAGAATATCTCATTTCGAGACGTACAATTGGAGAATTCTTTTTCTAGTTTTGCTGTGTAATTAAAGAAATAGTTATTGTGGCCTTGATGCGTCTCTATATTTCATGGATAATGCTATTTTCATGAACCTATCTTGGATAGAATATATCATTACAAGAGACAATAGGCTCTTTGATTTGACTTGCATTGCCATTGTCTTAAATCTTTGCCACTTATAATAATGTATTATGTAATTATGAGTAAACCAAATTAGATTTTTTCACAAGCTTTGGCATGCATATGTTAAATTTTTACAAACCATGTATATATGGTACAAGTAAGCTAAAAATACTTGAACCAAAATAAATTTTATTCTAACTTTGTTGAGTGTAGTTTTTCTTAAATATCATTAGAAGCATCAAAATGAGCAAATACATTTTTTTTCGTTTGGATTCAAATTTCAAATTGAACCACTCCATTATCAATTTTCATAATTATAGAAGAGAGTATAAAATAAAGTTTATAGTAAATCTTACGCGATGTGATCAGTGTGATGGAAACTAGTACGTAAGTTGATTTATAATGTCAAACCTAACTATCATAATTCGTAAGTCTATTTTAACTTATCTTTGTATTCTTAATGTGGTTCAACAATGTGATGGAAATTTTCTCTATCGACAATTCTTGTTTGTAAACAAACAGAAATAGAGAGCCCTATTAAGTTTGGAAACCTAAAAAATTATAAAGGAGTGAAGATACATTTTCAAAAGCATAAAATTATATAACGTGAACAAATGGGATTTGAAATTTTCGTACTCCACCCATTTTCTTAATACAAAGATTTAAACTTTAAATAGAAAAAAAGGTCTCACAATTGAATCAAAGATAAATATAAATATGCTGGAAATATAAATACAAAAGAAACTCTCTCCACATATAGGTATTTAACTTGTGCGATTTTTGTGTATTTGAATTTCGAGTATGAACTAAGTAGTGAGTAAGCTTTAAATAGAAAAAGTTCTTACAATTAAAGCAAAAGTATATAAGAAAAATGCCGTGTAAATTTCGTGTTCTTATAGATATAAATGTCGGAAATGTAAATATAAATACGAAAGAAACTCTCACCATATATAGGTATTTAAATTGTGTGTTTTTTGTGTATATAAATTTCGAGTATGAACTAATTAGTGAGTAAACTTTAAATAGAAAAAAGAAAAATGTCGTGTAAATTTCATGTTCTTATAAATATAAATGCTGGAAATATAAATATAAACACGAAAGAAATTCTCGCCATATAAGGGTATTTAACGCGTGTGTTTTTCTTGTGTATTTGAATTTCGAGTACCAACTAAACACTAAGTCACACTTTTTTTGTTTGAAAGGAACACTAAGTCACACTTAAATATGCAAAATACACTGCAATCCGTTTTTTCTTTCTAGAAAAGAAGAAATATCGCATTATTATATATGATTTATTAAGGACCGTGTGATTTTTAATGTATTGTTAATTCAATGTATATAGGACGATATATACAACTTGCAAAAATAATAATTTTGTACAATGACAAGTAATGCTAGATATATAAATTGCACTGTTTTCACAATTATGTGATAGCTAAGTTTGAGAATTGACATGAACCAAATCAAACTGACCATATCTCTCAGCCATAGTTTCCAAATGCTCATCATTGGTCCCATTATGGAACAAATATATGTAAGCACTTATATCCAATTGTCTAATGATAATTGCATACATAATTACTTTTATTCCAAAAAGAGGAAACCAAATTATTTAATGGTAAAAAGCACCTTTTTTTGGGGGTGCCCACTTGGCCACACAAATCTTGAATTTTGAGAGTGATTTTGATGTGCCTATGCAACAATTTCTTTTTTCTTTTTTAACCAAATACAGTACAAATCCTTAAACATGCATGATGCACAAATAAGGTGAATAAATGTCTAGCTAATTTTATAATATTAAACATTCTAGAAGTTATGAATTGTCACTCTTTTAGCTACCAAACATTCATCTACTATATCTTCGTAAAAATGTGAAAAACTCATTATTTATAACTCAAGTCGTTATCACTATAGCATCAACATATAATGTATATTCTAAAACAGAAAATTAATACCTGATAAGATAATGTACCTAATTATGACAACAACGTGAGCATCACATACAAGAGTTCGTTAAAACGTCAAAAGAAACTATTGAGCAGGATTGAGTTTGTCAAAATTACATATGTGACCAACAATAATTTAGAGAGAAAGAAGATGGGATGATGATACAAATATAGTATATGTGTAGATGTGAGACCCACAAATAGAATGATATGAAGGATGTGTTAGGGTTAGGGTTAGGGTTAGGGTGATGCATGGAAAATAGGAAATGTATGGTACTTTTTGGGATAAAAGAATGGATTGATTTGAAGGGTGGATAGATATTTAAGGGACAAAGAGGAGATCTTACCAATCTTTAAGGGATGGGTGGCCTTTTACCAACCTGGCAAACACAACACCATAACCTACTGCCCACGTCAGCGTATAAACATGAAGCTACGACTCCTACAAAACCACCGCATCATCAAGATAACAACCTCCAATGTTGAGCCAAGTATTTAATTTTAGAGAAATGATTTTTACATGTGTGCTATTGCATGTAAAACATATGTGTGCTAATGTGGCTGCATCTCAGCCGTCCATTTATGAACAGTAACACACAACCCCCTGCATTCGTAAACAGTAATAGTGAACAGTAACACCCACACCTAATAAGACGTTGACACGTGTGCGTACATGTGCTTTACATGCAATAGCACACATGTGCTGATCAGCTCCCTTAATTTTATTCTTTCTAGTGGATGCGTTGTAGAGAGTAGGTGAATCCTTCAAAAAAAAAATTAATATATAAATAGACACTGGTAGTCATACTCAATGTTTCAAGTTCGGAAATGTGTGTTTGTTTTGGATTGATCAATTTTGATAGAGTGTGATGTTGTCTTGTCTACGTGTTGGAGTTGTTGTATTGGAAATGCTCGTAAGTCTGGAAGCCTGGGGATGGAGATGGAGGCTCAGGCCATTGGGAACAAAGTTGGAGACTTGTATTTATACTATTTCCTACATAAGGGTTGCGCTATTAGTGAAGACTCAAGTGTGTATTACCGTCTCTTAGGCGTGATAGTAAGAATCTCAAACAGAGGAATATGAATCACTCGTCACTAGAGAGCATTTGTAAAAAGAAAAAGTCTTTATATAAATTACGAGAATTGTGAGACCCATTCTTCTTACCATGGTTGAGTTATATGTATTCGCAATCACTCCCTTCATGTGTCGTTTTTGTGTGGTTGGTTGTTGGTGATGTGAAGTCCACTTGATGTGTTGAGAGTTCTAGCCTTATGGGGGTGCCAAACACGAGCGTCTGATAAACTGCAAATCTCTCATACGCCATTTAAGCATTACGGGTAGAATTGTTACTATTAAGAAAATCAACTTCTATTACTTTGGGCAGCATCTTAAATAGTGTCCAATCGGAGTGAGATGTTGTGATGGTGACATGACGATAGAGAAGGTGACACAACAACGAATATTTATATTTGTGATCCAATAAGGTGGAGACCTTAAAAATAACAATTATGATGTTAAATCTCGATACAAATGCAAAACCGTGTTTATAACACGTGTCAGCAACACCATCTCTTTAAAATGCATGAGCTATGTCCTTTAATTTGTTACAAAATCATGATAAAAGTAAGGGGGCCGATCCACACATGTGTACTATTGCATGTAAATGACATGTACTAACACGTGTCAACGTCCTATTGGGTAAGAAGATGGTTGTTACTGTTCATAGATGGGTTACTGTTCATGGATGCAGGGGGTGTGGTGTGTTACTGTTAATAGATGGACGGCTGAGATACAACCACGTAGCGCACATGTATTTTACATGCAGTAGTATGCATGTAAAAATCATTTATCTAAAAATAACCCAAAAGTTGAGTTTTGGTACTAAAGAAAAATATGCCTTTATTGTGAGGTCCCATCAGCCTCTCCTTCACCAAATTTCACCACTTTCAAGTTTCTTTCACCTTTCTACTCCAAAGGGAGAGAAGTAGATGATATACATTCTCCAAAATGTTACACCATATTTATATAATTCAAAGCTCTTATAATAAAAACATTTTCATCAAAAAGTCCTACATTATTAAACTTACTTTCTAAATATTCCAATTTCGCATTTGAATAATAAACTTCTATATGATATGGTTGAATTGAATAAAGCATAGCATGTAAACCACTTAAAATAAATAATAATTATGTGTTTTCTTTTTCAAAAAGTACGTTCAACTTGAATTGTTACTTCATCTTGCTATCACTAATAATATGGTTATGATATTATATGAATATTCAAAACCAATATGTCACTTTCCTTCAAATTCAATGTATTTAATTAATATGAAACTGACCAAACTTATTTCATCATTTTGAGAGTACTAAATCTTATGTCTAAGTAATTATTATTAATTTTTGCAAAAGATTGAAACTAATGTAAATTTTGAAACAACGTTAGAATAACACATATATTTTAGAAGTATTTTGAAATAGAATTCTTGAATGGTTTTAAAAACATGTCAATAAGTACACTATTTAAGCAAACACAAAAACACATGAGGTTGTGAGGACACCAAAAGACACGTCACGAGTGAGATATTATTACTTACTAGTTGTACACAAATATCTTTGAGATTAGATTATTAAAATATTGCATATGTGATATGGCTCATAAAATATTAGGTATTATTGCTGCAAAATTATCAATTTCTTTCCACCAAAGAGTCAAGAAGATAAAAGAAGTTTCTATTTATATCTGGCCATGAGGTCATGAGTTCACACACCCTAATGAATTGAATAATAACAAAATTTGTTATTTATTTATTTATTTATTATTTTCCCTATTTTCTTTAAATTTCATCTAATGCTAATTTAATTACATGTTCCAACTATCATTACAATCATTTTTGTTCGTACAAGAGTGTAAAATTGTAATTTTGCTCAAATCACCGGAGAAAAAGGATATATACTAGCTCGGAGAAATGTAAGTAAACAAAATGCGTAAGGTATCTAACATTTGTAATTCATGCACAAATATTGGTAGTTAAAAATTAAGTTCACTCACTTTTGTGTATCTTTTACTATTTTTAATATAAAATTATATAAATCACAACTTTCCATACTCATTATTTTAGGCATGACTTACCTGTGTCAAATAAAATTTATTTTATACTATTGTTAAATTCACAACACATCTAATTCAATGAAAATATTTATTACTTATAATATATTAATAATTAAGTTGTATAATACATATTTTTATGAATTTTTTAATTCATAAAAATATGTATATGAATCTATATCAATATTGTGTTTAAATAAATTTGTTAATATGTATAGCCATTTAAATTTAATCAAGTTGAGTTTTTCTTTCATGTGAAAGTATAAACACACAATTTACCTTTAAAAGATCTCTAAAAAAAGCCCTATAAAAAGAAATTTTTTCCAAAAAGAAGCAAAAAGAATTATCCAAGTTGTTTGCTAGATTTTTTATTTCAAGATTTTGTGTACTCTCCGGAAGAGGTGATGACTAGACTGCTTTCTAAAGTTGGTATTTGGTAGAGTGAAGAAAGAGTAATAAAATCTCACCAAAAAAGAAAAAAAACAGTAATAACCAATAATGGAATCTTTTAATTATTTATATTTTATTTACACCATAAAAAAATTACATGTATTTATTTATTTATTTTATTATTTATTAGTGTTTTAAGATTAGGAGTCAAAGCGCCGACCAAAGAATAAACTAATAAATGAACAGTCAAAACATTTTCTCTCACTGCTCGTATAAATAGCAGAGCAGAGCCATGACCAATTTGCTCATGTGCTCTGTTTTCTCTTCTTCTTTTTCTTCAACTTCAAGCTCTCTGTGATAATCAACAATGGTGGTCACGTCCAATCCTGAAACAATGGAACATTACTCATCATACATGAGGCCAACCGGAAGCACCACATTTTTCTCCGGAATTCCTCTGATAGACCTCTCGGAGCCCGACTCCAAGCACCACCTCGTCAAGGCCTGTGAAGAGCTCGGCTTCTTCAAGGTCATCAACCATGGCGTCCCAATGGAGCTCATTTCAAAACTTGAAGCTCAGGCCACCAATTTCTTCTCCTTGCCACCTTCTGAAAAAGCCAAAGCCGGACCACCCAACCCGTTCGGCTATGGCAACAAGTGCATCGGACCAAACGGCGACGTGGGTTGGGTCGAGTACCTCCTCTTGAACACCGACCCAGAGTCCAGATCCAACGAGCTCATTTCAGCTTTTGGCCAGAACCCAGAAGAGACACGGTATCGAATTTGACCACAACATGAAAAAAAAAAAACTAATCTTGATTCTTGAAATGAAACCCTCTGTTTTGCTCTGTTTTTGCAGGTGTGCTGTGAATGATTATGTCTTCTCTGTGAGGAAGATGGCTTGTGAGATTCTGGAAATGATGGCTGATGGGTTGAAGGTGCAGCCCAGGAACGCGTTTAGTAAGTTGTTGATGGATGAACAGAGCGACTCTGTTTTCAGAATCAACCACTACCCGCCATGCCCGGACAGCTCAGAGCTTCAAGCTGTGAACGAAAATGGCGGCAACAACATGATTGGGTTCGGGGAGCCCACCGACCCACAAATCATCTCTGTCCTGAGGTCCAACAAAACCTCTGGTCTCCAGATTTCTCTGAGAGATGGCAGCTGGATCTCAGTCCCACCAGATGAGACCTCCTTCTTCATCAATGTTGGTGACTCCTTACAGGTAATTTCAATACTCTGTTATCATGGATAAGAAATATATAGCCCGGTTTCTAATTATTGAGGACCATATAAATAATGATTAGGAATGATTGATTGATGGAGGTGTTAATGGTGTGTAGGTGATGACCAATGGGAGGTTCCCAAGTGTGAGGCACAGGGTGATGGCAAATAGCAGGAAATCAAGGCTCTCAATGATCTACTTTGGAGGACCACCATTGAGTGAGAAAATAGCTCCATTGCCTTCACTCATCAAAGGAGGAGAGAGCTTGTACAAAGAGTTTACATGGTTTGAGTACAAGAAATCTGCTCACAGATCAAAGTTGGCTGATAATAGGCTTGGACATTTTGAAAGAATAGCAGCTTCTTAATTGATTTTGTTTGGGTTTTGGGTTTGTTATATACTTAAAAAAATATATATTACTATATAGGTTTTTAGAAAGGTTTATCATATTTCCCATAGATGTAACACTCTGCATTTGCCTTTCCTTCCTCCTTATTGTAGCTTCATCTTCTTTGTCAATAGCACAAGTTTTTACATTTACTATGTAAGTTTCTTTTCTCTTTTGAGTAAAAGAAAGTAGAATCTTTGTTGCTCTACCTTAGAAAACACACTTGTGGCCTTGTGGGCATATCCAAGAACATTCAACAAGTACAATTCTTGGTGTTTGTTTACTAACACTACTGTCACTTTTATGAGTTGTCTTTAGAGACAGAGTTTAAACGAGGACTTGAGTAGATTGTTCCCGTGAAAACTACAAAATTGAGACTTAAAGGGGCAAGTCCGTACTAAGCTACTTAAAGAAGCGGATTTTTGCGTATTTTAATGACTTGTGTGAGATTTTTGGACTCTTTTAAAAATGAGAGAAAATATGAATTTGCAATTATTTTTCTAGTAACTTGCAAATTGGATTGACTCATTTTATAATGTCATACTAACATGCTAGATGTTGCTGGTATGTATAAGGTCGAACTAATTTATCGATGATATTAACCGAATTTGACATGTTATAACAATTTAAGTTACTCAATTAATACATATGTTGATTAATACACAATTTTTTTATATGTTTCAAGTACGTTTTAGTTACTTCAACGACTTTTTATCCGAACATACTGTGCAAGAAACTTAATTTTTGAGAGCAACTTCTTGTAGCTCCTTAAGTTAGTACCACCTCATTACAACTCTTTACATTTTCCCAATCACAAGACAGATTTTTGAGCAAGAGTGATCGATTCCTGTGAAAACTGTACATCTAGGAATTTGGAATTGTACCAGCTCCTCATGAAATGTACCTATCCAAATTTTCTTCCTCTTCTACCCACCGGAATCACAATTTTACAGATGTTTAATTTTGGTCAATTCTTGGTAACCGCCAATCTTGATTCTTGATCCTTATCCATTTCAAACAGTGAAAAATAAAAAGTGAGGGCACAGAAATGGAGATATATAGCACATAGTTTCAGCTCATCTATGGACTGTGGGCTCATCTTTTTTGGACCACCACTCTTCAAGAACACACCATGGCCCTCCCAGAACCTAACTGATAATCATTTGAGATTCCAGAAAGTAGGCAAGAAAGTGCAAATTCTTGATCATGACCTAAAGTGGTCTTGTTATTTATCAAGATTTCATGATCAAAGAAACATTCAAAAATAAAATAAAATGAGGGGATAATTAATTCTGAGGTCTGGCCCATTTTACAAGTTGCTCAGACTCAGAGGATCCATCAGTTTTGAGTCATTGTTAGGTGATGGAAACAATGGGGACTGATCACAGTCACATGTGGAGAGAATCATGTTCATGCATGCTCTTCTCTGGCATTGGGACATGGTCTATGCAAGTTCTTGAAAAATGTAGAAGAAAGTGCACTTCATTAATGAAAGCAATGTTTCAATTTATTATGAAAGCAATGTCTCAATATATATATGAAACCAATGGAAAAGGATATGAGCAAAGCAAATCAAGCAAAAGAAAAGGAAAAAAGTACTATCTAGAGCATGCCATGGCTGGACTCTTCAATGAGATGTGTCTGACATTTCTGGGCTTATCATTGTGGTTCATCTGAAATTGCTTAGATTTGGTGGTACATGTAATTATACACAAGTTTTAAAAAATCAGGATCCTGTAGATGTAATTAGTTGTAATTAGTGCTTGTTTGGAAACTTAAGTGTCCATATGTAATGCGAATTTTTAAAAAATGCTAGTAGAGTTCACATAATATAAATATATATAGTTCATAAAGATTTTAAATCAAGTTTTGAATGACATAATGCAAATATAAAAAGTTTGGTCAACCTAATATAGTTCATATTCTACCTACCTATCATTGTCTGACATATGTTGGGGTGTTTGTGGTCGAGACGGGTGTGTATGCTGATAAATAAACAAGCAAAAGAGCACATAACAATGACAAGAGCAACCTCGTTGTACAATGTTATTGTACCAGAATAATGTATTATGGATGTGAAGAAAAGTACTTAAAGCTATACTTGGATGAAAGTAATGTAGATCGCTTAGCCACATTGCCGACTAATTACGTACAGTTGTAGTTGAATGACTTTTGGACCTCCAATTCTGCTGTGTTTCTTTTTATTAACGGCTCACGATTTATGAGACAAAAAAATGGTCATTTGGAGGATGGATTTGTGCCTCTCCAACACTCCAACTAAAGCTAAAAAGAAGCCTAAAACTGGAATCAGATTCTCAATATTTTAGGACAAAGTTCAAATTGTAAAAATTATAGGAACACGTACTATACAGGATCTGTAACACCTACAAATGCTAAATGCTAACACCAGATTCAAACATAAAAAAGATCATTTTGTTTTACTCCTTTTCCGTGTCTTTTACAGTACGTGTTTTGGGCCCTACTATTATTTCTCAATCTAATTGTTAGCCCAACCCATATCTTCCTCTGGGCCAAGCCCAACCCATGTCTCCTTTGAGACTAATATTATATTTTAAATTAATTCTAAAAATATTTGTCAATCGGTCAACATTAGATGGCAGTTTGGGTCGTCACTATTGTCATGTCAGTTGCTACCTGTATCTGTTGACCATACTCCTCCTAGTTGGCTGTTTGTTTCCCGGGAAAATCTTCTGAAACTCTGCCGCCCCTCTTCCTTCCTTCATCAATTTCAGATATTGTTGATCTCAGACGTTTCGTGATCATGGGAGAAAGAAAAGTCCTGAACAAGTACTATCCGCCCGATTTTGATCCGTCGAAGCTGCCAAGAGTCCGGCGAAACCAGAACAAGCAATTAAACTCCCGCACGATGCTTTCGATGAGTATTCGATGCAACACCTGTGGAAACTACATGTACGCAGGAACCAAGTTCAATTCCCGCAAAGAAGTCGTCGTTGATGAGGTATTCTATCGATTTGGCAACTTCAATTTTTTGTGTATATTTGGCGATTTTGAGATTAAGTTGAAACGATTAAATTGCTACCGAATTTGGGAACACGAAAGGTCAACGCAAATTACCTAATTTGTTACATTTTGTTCTGAATTAGGTGTATAAGCTATATAGCATTGATGACATTTGTATGATATTGTAGGGAAATTGGCTTTTTGTTTGTTGAATTCGATTAAAGAAATGTTGTCTACATAAGTTATAGTTTAGAGGTTGATGTTAGGGTTTGATTTAGGGCTTATAATTGATTATAGTAATGGCTCTTTTTTTGGGATTTTTTTTCTTAGGTATAGAAGCTTCACATTCATTCTACTTTCTAATGCATTTACAAAGTGTATGTATTTCAGTTACTGCTAATGCATAATTTAAATTGAATTCAAGACATGTATAAGTGTTTCTTATGCATAACTTTAAAGCTTTTCATTGACAGCAAAAAGCCCTTTGTGCTGTTTGAGTTATAGTCCGGGGAAATTGTTCATGTGGTTTCAAGTGTGCCTTTTGGCTTTCCTAATTTCTCATGGTAAAGTTATGACCAGCAGAAATTTGAACTGTTTTGTGTCTATTATGTTTGAATGGTATGAAGGATTCTGAAATAAGATTTAGTTTGCTTTTAGTAACAGAATATTAGCCTCATTCTTCACCAATCTAGTTTCAGTTTTCATATAGCAGATGTTTATGATATTTCATATTTTACTGTTGACTTGTTTTCAGACATATATAGGAATCCAGATACACAGATTCTACTTCAAATGTACCAGGTGCGCGGCAGAACTTATAATAAAGACAGACCCTCAAAATTCTGACTATATTGTCGAATCGGGTGCTACGCGAAATTTTGAGCCTTGGCGTGAAGAGGATCGGGTGAGAATATATGTTCAGATTACCTAATGCTGTTGTTCGTATTCTACAGAAAATTTTCTAAATTATGTGTTGTTGGTTTGATCAGGAAGCAGATTCAGAGAGACTAAGAAGGGATGCTGAAGCAATGGGAGATGCTATGAAATCGTTGGAGAATAGAACATTGGATTCAAAAAAAGAGATGGACATCCTTGCTGCTTTGGATGAAATGAAGTCCTTGAAGGTATATATTTCATCCTTATGTCATATAATGACTAGGCCGTTAACATTGAGTCTGATTAAAAATTGTACCCATCAACATTATAAGTTTTCTGTCATGAAATGTATGTGGATACCCTTATGTTGTAGATGTGTTAAAGTGTTTGTCGACTTGGCAGCAACCTATGGTGTTCTTGCCGCGTGAGGTTTACATCAGGTCTGGATTTGGAATGTTTAAGCTACGAGCATAATTTTTTGTTTGAGACAATTTGATGTATATGAAACTTTTGTTTTTATACGTTGAGAGTGTATTTGTCATAGTTTATGGCTTTAGGTACTAGGAATTATTCTGTACTTCTACTTTTCAGTTATGATATGAGGTTAAATCATATATTTGCTTTTGGTACTGATACAAGTCGTGTTTTAATATTTTTTAATTATATTTTGCAGTCCAGACATGCAAGTGTCAGTTTAGATGCAATGCTTGAAGCCTTAAAGAACACAACTGAGAAAAAGGTACGATGGTTATCTCTGAATCTTTATATCTATTTCATGTTTACCATTTGATTTGATGACAAAAAAAAAAAGTGTTGGTCGAACCACTGAATTTCTCGTGTGCTTTTGAAATGATTCACATCATATGCATGGAAGTCTATCTAATGGAGCAAACAGCTGGCACTTTGTTACTAACCACGGATAATGTCATTCTTTTTGTGCATACAGGACAAAAATCTGGAGGAAGAGGATGAAAGCCTTATCAAGTCCATAGTATTCCATGTAAGCTTCTTTGTTCTTCATTGTGTTTGGTCAATGAAATGTGATTGTTTGTCTCTAATATGGTTGCTTTGTTGCAAATTCTAATGCCAGCGGTCTAAAGATTTCGTTCAGAGGATTGATGACGTGGATTTAGACGACAAATATTTGTATCAGCAAAATGAAATTTCAAACATTTGTGTGAAGGTACGAATTTACTTTGACTATTACTTTTTCTCTTTATAAAATTAATCCTAGATAGGAATATTTGGTCGGACATGGTCATTGAAAACCTCAATTTGACATTTCTTGAGCCAAAGCACTTAAAACCAGTCCCTTGCTCCTATTCTCATCACACTCCTTAAGGTTAAATTGTGTCAGCATATTATTCATAAGCTAAGTGTCAGTTTCGTTTTCTAAGTTTATCTTCTGGGAGTAATATACATGTTTTATATGTTGATGAGCTAATTGCTTCTATTGGTAATACAGAGAAGAAAGATTTCTGATGAACTTCCAAGCAAGCAAATGGATACTTTGTCAACAACCAGTTTCCTCGATAGCTCCAAAGGTACTCTACATTTGCTCCACTGTATTTTCATTCGAATTTATCCAGTCTAAAATAGTCCGAGTAAGGAGCCAGTAAAAATTCTCATTGATTGCATTGTCAACACAAGCATGAATATTGAGGTTATTCAGCTGTTCACATGATTGAAGATCAATCATTTTAAAATCATAATGGAATAAATATTTACTCTTAAGAATCAAGGTGTTGCATTAGTTTCCTCGTCAAGTAGTTAGTCAGATGAAATGAAAGAAATGGAATGACCAGAAGGGGACTAAATCGATATACTTCTTCTCATAATTGTATTCTTGAAAACTGAATGCTTTAGAAAAATGAGAGAAATATGTCACTTTGCTTGTTAATCTAAGTATGCAATTCATTTTAACTTCATGGAAATCTTTAATACGTAGTCTGCTAATGAAATATCCTATTAAATAGGATTCTAATGAATCATGTTTTTCTTTTGCTTAACAGAATTTTCCACTACAGCGGCTTCTGATGATACAAAATCCCTTTTCAAATCAACATCTGTTCGGGTTTCAGTCATCAAGAAACCAGTTGCTTCCATCAGTAATTCAGGGAAAAAATTGAAGGAAAAGAAACAAGAAAAAGAGATTGAAAGCAGTGAAGCAAACAATGGACTTCTCTCACTCTGCCAAAATTACAGAAGCGATGATGATTAGTAAGCCTTCAAAATCATGTAAACTCTAGTTACATATAGAATTAGATCAAATTCTACTAAATTGAATATCTCTCCCGGAGAAGGGTAAGAGGAAGTCACATCCTTTGAATATCAAACATAAAGTTGGATGCAACTTCTTGATTCTTAAAGAGAGTTGGAGAGGTGGGCTAGTCTTTTCTTGACCACCAAGAGAAAGACCGGTCTTTTATGGTAAAGCAATGATTATACATAGACTAAAAATGAGCCCAATAAAGTATGAGTTACAAGCTACTAATCTCTGTTTTTGAAAAATATCTTTGAACCCATTGAATCAACTCCTAGAAAACAATTGAATCTGTTTCTCGGAGAAAGGATAGGAGGAAGTTTCGAAGGAGTCAGTCAGGTACATGAACATAATCAAACACAAGAGTTGAAAAAACTGTACCAAATTTCTAGGCATTCACATACTTCTTTCCGGGCATGCTCCTTCTACTCCTATTAATTAATTAATTAATTAATGTTCTTATAGTCATCAATAATGCAAGCCCTACGTCACATAGGACACGTCAGCAACTCTTAACTTGGGTAGCCTCTGTTTCTTGGTGACCAAGCCAAGTTTAGGAAACTGTGCAGCAAAGAGCTGCATGAATCAGCAAAAGATTCCTAAAGATGGCTATTCAATCTTCACATCAAATTTATTCGATTTCATATTTATAAAGATTCAAATTAAAATTGGTAAACAATTGTCTATTGTCACAAGTCTTTTCCTTTCCTTAGGACATAAGACTTGCCTTTTTAAATAATAAAAAAATGAAAAATTTGAAGGAATTGAATTAGAAATGCACATGTGACCTATAAACATTATTTATGAAAATGTACTTTTTTTTTTCTACTAGTGACTTGACATGCCCCATAAAAGTCCAAAAGACAAGTGGCTATAAAGATAAAACAAGCCTTCCTCTGTCTTGAAACACAACCATCTTTACTCTGTTTTTTTTTTCTGCTTCTCCTCCATCTCTGTATTCAGTCATGGTTTGGAGCAATGAAATGCCTTCACTGTCGACTCTGTTCTCC
>JAYMSZ010000368.1:0-20941 GCA_036897665.1 Pelargonium citronellum
GCTAAAAAGAAATCTTATAGTGAAATAAAGCACGGATCCTTTTACAAAAACTGGGAAGACTCCTAACTTATTGAAGGAATTTTAAATCATTAATATAGTAATACCAAGGGCTCTTTCGTCAGTAACATCTATTTTCATATATATAAATCTAGTAGTCTAGTAACATTATTCAAAATCTTTTTTATAAAGCTATCTATCAGCATTTGTCTGTGCAGAGTCCTTCTTAATTGGCTTCACTAGTAATAAAGTAAATTTTTTAAGTGCGGGATATTATATAGATACCATCAGTGTATAGTGCTTAGGCTTGTCGAAATCTGAGTACGGTACGATATCCGGGGAAATTACGAGGCATTTACTTCGTGTGTGAATAAAACATATTTTTAATAATAGAATATCAAAAATTGCACACATTTTTTGTAAAAAAACTTATGACTTTCATTGATCAAAATGATTGCTTGTTGAATAATTTAGCACGTATTTCTCAGGGCTTTATACCTAGCCTAAGTATCGGGCTGGGAAATTGAGTAGCCGGATGAATGCTTTTTAATCTAGGAGTCCTACTCATAGTAATTGTAAGTATAATGAAGTAAAGAATGACCTTAAATCAGTAATATTTTTATTTATGACTAACCGTTGATACAAGGTTGACCCTATGAAAAGCAGATGTATTTGTTGTCTTCAAAACTTTGCATTGAGAATTTTTCGTGAAGTTAGCTAGTCAACAACTACGAAAAAAGACAAGAAACTAGTACCCCGGTTGCATTGCAATATGTAATGTTTAAAAAAGCAATTAAAAACCCTTTTTGTTAGTAATTTGTACCTTATTTTTCATATAATATTCTTTTAAATTAGAGAGTAATAGGAAAGTTTTATAGAGCCGCGACGTGACCTTAAAATAAAATCTTTGACTACTCATAAGTATTAAACCCAATCAAGAAGTAAAGACTACTTTAATTCAGTATTTATTTTGAGCACTCTTTTCCCTTCCCAGCCAGTAAAAAGAATTAGAAGCTCTTTTGTGTTATTTTATAATGTCTCATCAACGGATAATACAACTTCATACGGATCTGTAAGATAGGTAGAAAAGATACGTAGAATATAGAAGGGTATAGCCCAACCAAGTAAGATAAGATTTGCTTTTTTTGAGAAAAATATATTAGATTAAATGACTTTCACCCTGTATTCTGTTTCCTTTTTTCCTGCCTACGAGAAAAAGTTTGCTGCCTTGTACAAAAGGATTTTAAAGTATCAATATATCCCTAAACTTTACCCCTTATACGTGTAAGAACCTAGACAAGACACTTGTTGAAAAAGGAATACCTACACCAGAAAGTTTGAGGTAATATAGGGTATAATGATCTATTCTGCAATGCTTTAAAGCTTTTAAAAACGAAACATTATAATATTAGAAGTAGAGTACACTGGACAAAACGAGAGAGACTTTCGATACTCCTTACTTTTGGAGTGTATACTTTGCTTGCTTAATAAAGTGGAAACTTATTTTTACTTAATAGCAACCTACCGGGGTTCTGGTATAGTTGGGTTGTAAAACAAATATAGGAAAGCCGGAGTCTAGAGATACTGTGTAAAAAGGACACTTTGATGAGAAATGCTTGACTTAAAAAGAGTAGTTTCTTTTTTTAGTTATAGTTACTTTAGTTTATAACTAAAGTAGATTTCATTATTAGTTTTGACCTTATTTTACCCAATCTAGCTTTGTCAGAAATTGCCAGGGTAGGTTTTTTAACTAGGCTCCTTGTGCGCATGCCCCCTGTAAAATAGGAGTTAAGTTGAGAGGTGGATCTCGTTTTCTATCTCAAGATTCCTATTCAGTATTGAAATTTTAGTGTTCTGCTTATACTGTGGTTGAATATAAAGTATTGTCAGCAGACCGAGCTTTTGTTGATAGACAATGTACCTTTTTCTTCTCGTCGGTAAAGGAAAATGACAAAGGGAATCTAGCCTCATTCATGCCTTATTTTTGTTTGTACCTAATGATTCTACAGAATTCATGTAACATTCGCAGAAAGGACTCTCATTGAGTTAATTTAACCTTTAGTTTAACTAACTACTAGTATATGAGAGATAGTAAGCTTGCAGGATTGTAGAACACTCTGACTTTCAAAGATTACTCCTTTCACTCCATTCTACGAGAGCACTATCAATACTTACTCATTTTTTATTCTACAAAGAAAATATCCAACAAAAAAGAGAAAAAGTGGATTCCTTGTTTGAAGCTAGATATATACCAGGCTACGAGTATGTTACATTAATTTTAGGTAATCCCTAATAAGTCAAATTTTTTTTAGTAAAACTGCGACAAGAAATAGTAAGTAGAATCTTATATATAACCCCTCAGTTAGAAGCTAGAAAGCGCGTCTTTTTCATTTTCATTAGGAGTGCGGGTTTCCTTATAGCTTATAGTGGGAGGTTCGGCCATAAGCAGTTGCAGAATACTTTTTGGATATACATCAACTAAATTGACTTTGTTTTCTTACACGGGTGTCTTACCCCTTCGGTTACCCAATGTAATCATGAACCTTACATGTCGGGGTAGCCCATTAAAAACGAGTAGACTGTTGCGACTTTGAGGTTTTTCGGATTCAGATTATAAACTCAAGCGGAAGTGTATTTGTTGTAATTAGAGTTGAGATGAGATGAAAAGACTGGAATTTTGAATTTAAGGACACTGACCAAGCTAAGAACAAAGCTTTATTTACTACTTCTGAATACTAAGGAAGGGCTCCTTTCCAGCTGCTGAATCACTAATAGTATAAAGCTAAGTAATTTTATAAATTAAACAACTTTGGTATTTCTATCAAAAGGATATGACTTTCAAATTTTTTTAGTTACAAGAAAAGCTCATAATAAGGGGGTCCCTTCATTGTATGTAGAACAAAGAATTTCGGATAAAGGGGCCTCCTAGTAAAAAAGGTAAGGTAAGGAGTTCCCTGAAAAGTCTATTTAAAAGTTATTAATTATTGGGACAGGTTAATAGCAGACCCAGATGACGCCTTTATTATAGCGGGGATCCCTGAGTAAGATAAATACACTTCGAGAAAAAAGAAAGATATTCCGGAGGTTTCTAAAAGGGGAGAATTCCTTATTACTTACTTTGGGTAATACTAACCCTTGCTACAAAGCCAACCGATATTCCAAAAGACTTTCAATTTAACAAACAAGTTTTAATACATAAAATTATATATTTACTTCTTCGATTACATTAGTTACTCAGATTGCTCTTGCATATGACTTTATCTTTAACTCGCTTTTGTTTAGTTAGTATTCAACAACATATCCGATAAAAGTGGTTTAAATTCTCTATTTGAAGTACTGCACAGTTTTTTTCTTACAATAGATAAGGGGCTCCTTTGTACTCCTCAAAGGGAAATTATATAGTTTATTTTTCGTCTATTTAAAGTTTGGTATTTAGGTGTCCCGCAAGGGTTTTTAGGCTAGGTATATAGTACTCGTCGTGTTAGTTGTTAGGAACCTCGAGAGAGCTTAAAAAGAAATGTCTTTAAATTAAATGTAACCTAAATTCTTCGTTCCAGCTTTTAATTTCTCCGAGTACAGAGTGTCTAAAGTGTTTAATAAACTAACATTCCCGTTTTTATTTATCCTACGACTTCTTTTTTTAGTTGTATAGATTCAATTCTCCTTTGAGAAAACTTCTAAGATTAATAAAAGTAGGGTGGATGCTGTACTCTACCTTTGTTTTAACTGTACTTTTGTCTGCTCGTGGTTACTTAGTAGGTTGACAAAAAGGTGTTTTTCTGGACTTATAGAACAAATTTGAAAACTAAATGCCACTTAACTTAATTCATCTCATCTAAAGTATTTTACCTTTTCTAATAAATTTGAAGTTATTTAGCTTTCTTTGCTCAAGTTCAGCGGTATCCGATTCTCAATAAAACGAGGTTCTTTCAAAACAAATAAAGCAATATTCTAACTAAAAAAGGATATACTCATCATACTAACGTAATTCCCTAACCGGCAATTGGGGATTTTAAAAACATGACTCGAACACTGATCCAACAGTTCAAGAAAGTTTGTTCTACTCAAGCTGATTTAAGACAAACCCCACAAAGGTAGCTCTATAAGCTAAAAATTATAATAATAACGGTAAAAGATCTGTTGCACATAATGTCCTACATATCTTAGATTTAGCCAAAGCTAGAGTTCGAATCTAAAAGCCACTCTCATTTCCTATAAGGTACCCCATGTTTTCCCTTTGAAATAAATCCTTAGTCTAGTGTAGGAGTAGAGGATACCCTTTACCTTGTACATACAGAGCTGTTTATAAATACAATTTCAGTATACTAATTACTTACAATATTTTAAATCTAGACAAGACGCAACACAAGGGTGAGACTTAGATGTGCCAGAGGATAGGATGCGTTGTATACCTTTGTCCGAACTCTTGTGATTTATTACGGTAACCCGCTTAAGCAAAATATCTAAGTTTTTTCTTTTTAGGATCTCCTCTATTCTATAAAGTTACTCCCATCAGTCCTAACTAGTTAGAGTAGCTCTTTTCCTGACCCATGTATAACAAAACTTTTAAGAATGTAGGTTTTAAGTTTTAAGTAAATCATCAAGAATTTCCGAGTATTTTAATTTCTAAAATGGAGTGATATCTACGACTACTTATATATAGATAATGTAGATAATGAGAGTTAGTGTTAGTGTACAGTAAATATATAGGGGGACTCTCGCACAGTATCCAGAAAAACGTATTGTATAGACGCAGATATATCTATATAAGGTCCCTCCTTTGTTACTTAATTACAAAACTTTTGTTATACTTGTATAAGTTTCCAACTGTATTACATTATATCTCATTATATCTTTTGAGATATTAGACTAAAGAAGAGTATTCCTTTGTATGAATTGATATCTTTTTTAGCGTGTTTCTAGATTCTTCTGGAATAAATGTACGAAGAAAGTCCTGACAAATTTTTTCTTTATGTTCAAAGGGTAGAGATACGGAGGTAAGCTTTTTGCTATAGAAAATGGGGTTCTATAATAATGTAATGCGGTACCCTTAGTTAAATAGAAAACTACTTTATAGATTACTTATGTCTTAAAGGAAAGTCCTCCTCTTTGCTCTTATCTACTAAGAAATTGAAATCAAAAGTTTTAAGGGGATGTTCCAGCATCCTAATTAGAATATGTTTTAAACTGTCCAGGTTATTCTTTTTTTTACTTATGTGCCCTAATTTAACTTCAATTCAGAGCTAAAAACGGCCCCTTCCTGTGAAAAAAAGCCCCTGCCTTGAGTTCTTTTTTATGATTTACCAAATTACTTACATATTCCAATATCCTTTGTATATAGCACAGCGTAACCTGTGATAAACCCTTTTTCTTATTTTGTTTTCATAATACCCAGGCAGAGGAATTGCACCTAAAAGAAAATAAAGACTTTTAGACTATATTAATTCTAGTAGTAGTACTGCGTCATAAATCATACAAAGAGTCCCTTATGCAAGTTGTCAACTCATCTAGTAAGAGCCCGGTTTAGAAACAACGGGCCATTTAACAAATTCTTGAGAAAAAGTTACCGATATAGTAAAAGCAGTTCAGATCTTAGTTAACTTAATAGTTGATAATATAAGTCAGCGAGGGGCCTTAAATAGAGTCCTTTCATAGTTTCCTTATTAGTAACAACGCGTTCCATAGCATATATAAGGCCCCGCCTAGCTAGTTGTAACTTCCATTTCACATTGTCGACTTCTTAATGTAATAAGGGTTAAAAAAACTTATATTATAATATATGGGATTCTATAAAAAACAAAGCTGCAAAAAGTGAAGCTGCTAGTAAAGTCTTTTAAACAGAGGTATCTGGGTGTATAATTAACTTACGCAATCTTGAACATCTCTTATTAGTTTCATACAGCTAAAAAAGGGGTACTAAGATTTATTGTAAGTATATTATCTAAAGTAGCTTTAATTATTCCAATTAATTACAAAGGTTTATACTTTATTATGATTATCAAATTGCGGAATCCCATACTAACGAATTTACCTTACGGGAGACTCATTATAAAATAAATAGAAGCGTTTCTTTTTCTCGGAATTTTGAGTACTCTATTAATTTTCCAGAAGGGATATTAATTAGAAATTGTAAAAAATGTATTAATTTACTAAATAATAGGTAAATGACATTCCTGACATTCCTAACGTATGTCACACTGTGTAATTGGATGTTGAGTTCTAAGATTCTTTTGTGGTATAAAACTACAAGCGGAGCTCTCCTATTTAGTTAGCTCTTTAGGCAGGTGCTAATTGAGGGTATCCCTTCTTATACTATGGACTCGATGATATTTAAACTTAATGCATCTCGTAAGATTCTAAGCCGACTTCAATACTTTGTAAACCCCTATACTTTTTCTATTTTTCTTTCCTAAGCCCCCTTTAGTCCTGGGTTTTTGCTACTCATATCTTAAAAACTTTTTATTCTTTGCGAGTTAACTAGCAATCAGAGTTATCCAATAAGTCTATCCAATCGACAAAAGTTCTCTAATGGCACTTTTTCTGGAATGTAGGTGAAGTATTATAAAATGCGTTGAGGTCTAAAAGTGTAATAATATATAGTATGATATTTATATATAAATTGTACTTGGATCGGGCCTCAATAACCTATAAAAGGTAAAATTTCTTGACAAAGGTCTTGGAATTCCGTACTTGTGAAACTGACTAATGGGTAATGAATTGTATGCTCTTTCTAGTCTTGTCTATAACACAAGGGCAGGGCCAGATCTCGTTTAAGTTTCATTTTTGTTTATCCTGCCTTGGTATATAAACATTTTTAGGACCTAGACCTTTTGAGGATATATTAGCGCCCCTTATTAAGAAGAGGGATGGCAAGCCTTCTGTTTCATTGAATAGCCTAAAGACATTATTTTTAATTGACGAAAAGTTTGTGTAAACTGTAGGGGTGTGAGCCTAGGAAAATGTCATAGTATTCTATATTAAGCCATTTATGCGAGTGAGGTATAATCCTGGGAAACTCTCGAGTTTTTCCGCTACTTTATATTTTGAAAAAGGATTTCACAGCTTTTTGTGTGAAAAAAATGTGCAAAGTGTGCCATTTCCGAAAAACCTGACTTTTTCACAGAAAAATCACAGTTAGTTATTTTCTGGTATTTTAAAATACTCTATTATTTCTTCCTCAAAGGAGAACTGGCTGACTCCCACTTCCTTTGAACGTTGTAAGGCTTTTGTCTTTGTTTTATTAGTAGCTAATACTTTTTATTTTGGGATCTATCCCACACTTTCTTTGATCTATATTATTAAACAACTTCTCAAATATATCACTCGTACGCTTTGTCTCGTCAGTCTTTTATTCGACACAAATTCCTTATTGACAAGAAAATTCCCCGAAAAATGAGAGTTAGGGCCCCTTCGTTTTAATCAGCCTCTCCTCGATTAAGATTGGGCTCTCTTTATTTATTGCGTGTACGAGAAATAGTAGTAAGTAAAGGATAAACCTACTCAAATTAGTCGCTTACTAGTATCATATTTGTGCTCTAGAAATCATTTTTATAACAATATAGGACTGCTCATGAGCTCTATTTTACACCAAGGACTCCCCTTCACTCTTTAAAAGTATAAGCTTTTGCTAAAACTGGGTTAGAATAAGAAATAAACTGAGTTAGGAGTTAGTCTCACTTTGGTCAACGAAACGGAAAGGGCGCGTATTTAGCGGGGTTTTATTTCTATGAAAGGGAATTTCCTGTACAGGGTATCTATTCCATTAGGCTGCCCTAAAAGAAGGAGGACTTACCTCAGGAAAGAGGGCTGTCATAGTTTTTCTGCGGCATCACTTTTGAACCTGATAGTCTACAAGTTAACTATTCGTTGTGGTATGGGTTGTTAGGTATGCTTTCATATAAACGAAAATTTCTTTAGATAATATTTTAAGAGTACGCCTAACAAAGCGGAAAACTCTAAGGGATTCTATTATTCTATTATCTTAATCATCTAAGCGGAAGGCGTATGCTTTCCGAAACAAAGCAGGATAGGAAAACCTTTTATTTCCCTGGGCTGAGCAAGTAATATTCTAATATGTTTGTTTTCTTATTCCTACTGAAGTGAGCCCCTATAGCTTTACTAGACAATAGAAAGGCACAAGGAATATGCTAATAAAAAACCTATTTGTTGGTATTTACAAACATAGAAACTTGGAAGATAAAAAGTGGTCTTATAGCCTCAGGATAACAAATGTTAGGCTAAAGTATGACAGGACTCGAACCCACAACTTACGCCTTGGACGGGGCGGTGATCTAACCGATTGAACTACAATCTCAGCATTATAAGATAATAAGGAGATTTTCTTACTCTTTGCTTTATCCTACTTTGACTACGGGTTTTTTAGTAGAAAAAGCACAATTTGATTCGGTTAACTTTCTAAAAAAAACGGGTATGAATAGGAAGTAGATGGCTGTCATAAGGTATATATGTACTATCATATATACTAATGTGTTAACCTTCCTCCGTTAGACTTTGGTAAAAAGGAAACTCGACAATCCCACAGTTATTAAGATTTTTGTTCTACACCTTATTGAAATACTGAATAAACGCTTTCACTAGGAAATAAAAAGCGATTCGGAATACTAAAAGGGGGGTCTACTTAATTATTAAGTGATTGAAAATGTATCCTATTAAGTAAGGATTTCCTTAGATAAAGATTTGATTTATAGTCTTGTGTCAGCGATTCGAATCTTATTTTATAAAAATCATACTAAGACTAGAGTTAGTTCTACCCTATAGAGTACATAACAATATAAAATTAAGGAATTCTCATTATAGTTGGAACTTTCTCGGAGAGTCCGCTAAAGAAAGTTGAGATTAGTCACAAGCATATTCCTTAATTTCTCCCAGTAGTTTTTGGATCTATCTATTCATCATACATTGAACCCTTAAATACTGGGTTACATACACGGGCTCTTTTATATTACTTTATAAGTCCAACTTGAAGAGCGGCTTAGTTGGTTAGAGCAAGAGACTCAGAATCCCTCGTATAAAGGGTTTAAATCGTACCTTGTCAGGTCTTAGTAGAAGTATATATTAATTTTCCTTCAAGACTTATATATATATTCTTTCTCTGGAATCCATGAATAGAGCAATTCTCAGTTCCTTCGTATGGTGACTAGTAGTTATAGGTTCAGTTATATTAGCATATTCCACTACTCCTATTCAGCAGTTATTTCTTATATTATTTACTTACAGAAGCACTCGCTTTCTATAAATATCCTTTTTAATTTTTAAATTCATTAGATTGAGAATACATTTTTCCGAGTACCTTCTTTAATATAGGTATAGCTTCTCGTACTAGAATGCTCATTATTTGATCAAATGTATTATCGACTCTTCGTTACTCTTAATTTTTACCAAAGTGAAAAATTTTCTTATAATAAAAGTTGCTTGAACTCTATATAAAAGCTAAGCTAATCGACCTATTTAACACAAAATCTTTGGTGATTCTGTTTTATACAATGTATAACTTAATCAACCGGGCTTATCCGGGGATGCCAAAAATCGGAGAGAAAGCTTTCTTTTGATATGAGTCTCCTGTTTTGATTTCACTATCTTTGTGCACTTATTAGAATTCTCTCCGGATTCAGTGATATGGGACTAGAATCAAAGAATTCAATATAAAGTCTTTTCTTCGTATCTTAATAGGTAAACTAAGGTATTTCTCCCACGCTAAGAAGTGTCCCTTAAGTTTTAGATCTCTCTTGCCAGCAGACTCTCCGCATGTAACAAGACCGGCCATATCCCGCTTAGTTAATAATATAGTATATGCCAGAGCTTGTGAGTATGCTTTTTTTAAGCTTAGACTTCGTTATACTTCTAAGAGAGAATGATAAAAATAAAGAAGAGGAGGGCTCCTAGTACCTCCTAGCGTCATATGAGTAAAGACTTAGACTTAATTACAAATTACGCATGTAAATTTATTAATATACGGCTATATCTATAATAATGTTTATTTTTTGCTTGATATATCGCTAAAGGTCCGTCCAGAGTGATTTATTATTTCATTTAGTAGTCGGGGGCCCAAAACGTATATGGAATGATCCATCAAAATTTTTAGTGTAATTATATAGAATAAGCTCGTCCCAGTTCAACCCTCTTTTATTATATTAGGAGTTACTTTCTAAAGTGAGAGCATACTTCAATCGAGTCAATCTCACGACTCTACACAAGTAAATGATCTCAGCGATGTTCCTAATTATGACGACTCTGACTTGTCTTTGTTGGAAATGTGGTATCAGCAACAAATAAAGTAAAGTATGTTAAAGTCAGTGCTTTCTATTAAGAATAACATACTAATTACTTGATACCAGTTTAAGGAGAATTTAATCTTAAAAAAGTTTACGAAATATGCGAAAAACTCCCTGCTATACTATATTCCTCCTTTCCTTTTCTGATAAGGTACAACTTTATTACACAAAACAAAATGAAGTGTTGGACGGTAGGATATTGTGTGACCAACCTTACTTAGAAAGTTCTAAACTTTAAGAAACTAAAAGAAAAGAGTTTAATCTATAAGGGGTATTCACGAATCTTCTTCCTTATTCAGGAAACTTAGCTAAGAAAAACTGAAACCCCTAATAGACTTATTAAACTCATCTTTTTGGGACTACTCGAGTAGCTTTCGACTTCTAGTGAATACTAAGTATATTTTTGAATCAAAAGCGGTAAGCAGGAAATATCTCCTTTGAGTTTGATGATAGTAGCGGAAAGACAAACAACGCATAGGCGTTCCCTTAACATTTTGTAACATGAGAAATCCGTTTTTTTCTAAGCAACCATAATAACATAACAGCTTTACGCTTTCTGTCCTCCGTTCGTTTATAAAGTAATTTTTAGTAATGGATCGAATATTCGCAAATTTATGGTATTTCAAAAAAATATTTATATAAAGAAAATCGGATTCCTGAGTAATATTTTGATCGAAACTCGCGTAGATTATAGGAGGTTCCTTTACAAGTGTTAGAATCGAATTCAGAGAAAAGTACCCCAAGTATAGTGCACAAAAACCCCTTACATCGGAACTTTTCTTAACACTATTTAACTAAAATGTAAAAGTAAGTAAATAGAACCCTTATCCTTATACGGAATCCTGCAAACTAACGTTTCCTAAATTTTACTATCTAGTTTTAAAAGAATACTTTATATAAATAGAACTCATTCATATTATTTTTTTGGTATAGTAAAAACCGAGAAGTCTCGTCAAACTATATACTAGATAGAGGTAAGAAAAAGGGGGTAAGAATAGAATGTATATTAATAAGAATAAACTTAATAGATGCCCCCAGTTAGTAGAAGAGTCTCGCACTATGTGTATATAAAACGGGTTATTACTTTATTCCTTTTTTATGAGTATTCACTTTGAAATGTCGAAAACCGAGGGGCTTCCTTCTAGGAAATTTTGTAAGTGATTAGTAAAGATACATTATAATACACGAGCATACAATGTTTCTCAAAATAAGGAAGCCTGCATGATACAAGACTTTAATAGGGTCGGACTACTTCATACGAGGTCCCTTCTTCCATCTAAACAAAAGGTTATATTAGTTTTTGAAGTTATTTACTTTGTTTCGTTTCCGTATTGTTCGAGCTCTCTTTATTTCAGCATCTATCGACTAGGATTTGTCCTAAAATTCCTTTCTTATCCACCTTGAGAAGCCCTTTTTTTAAGTTGTCCGTTAAAGACCTTTTGGAAGTACTTTTAGGCTAGTAACAAATAATTGTAGAAAAAAGTGTCAGTTTAAAGATATAAGAATTTAATGTAAGTAACTTGGTTGACGCCTTTCCTATTTGCATTGTCTATCCCGAAATATTGTAGTAAAAACTCATGCTTCATCAACATGTATATAAGAGTAACTATACTAGAACTTAATTATTCCCTGTAAAATAGCATATCAATTTACCGTGAACTCCCCCAGAAGTCATTTCTTTGATACAGAAGTGTTAACTAAATACGCTCATTACTTACCCTTGCAGTATTTCATTGATATAATAAATTTTTATTGTTTTGGTAACTATCCCTGCTACGCTACCGGTTACTAAAGAAGTTTTTTCATACAATTGTAACTTTTCAGTATAGGGAAGTGCCCATACCTTTCGAACGAATTTCTTTAATTATCTACAAAAAAAATTCAAATTAAGGATAGTTTACAAGCGATCGCTTAATGGGCGCAGCGGGAAGGGGCAATAAGTGTCCACTCGGTTCACTTCATTACGTCGTATTAAGCTTCTTTAACTTTCTCATTACTTAAATTGCTAAATAGAGGGTTTATCTTAATAGGTAATATCTTTTTGTTAATTATAAGATCTCCAATTTGCTTTATCGAGTACTTTAAAACTCTCATTTGTAGGTTTTTAGGGACCCTTGTTCAATCGAAAGCTTGATTATCCAACCTATATAACAAAAATATAAGCATTCAATATCTGAATTTAACAATTCCTGTAGCAGAAATCAATAGATACTAAAAGCCTTATTTAATCTTTTGGTTCCAGGGCGGCGTATACCAGAATTTTTGGTCTGATAATTCCGCTTTCAAAGTATGGCTCTTATATATTCTAGAATAAATAGAATAGCGGTGAACGAGTATTACCCCCTTCTACAAGCAATCTGTATCTAGGTTTCCTGTCTTATTGAAAAACTCTTTCGATTTCTATTACAAGGAGTTCTTGAACAAAAGGCGGCCTCAAGCGGGGTAAGTATCGCCACCCGGCACCCCTAAGAGTACCGTGCTAAAGCTATAGCCAACTTAATAAATTTTTATACAATAACCAGGAAAATACTCAACTTAGCTTTACTATAAGGGTTTTTGGATATGTGAATTTTTAACTTATTACTTGCCCCTTAAGAGCAGCTGTCATTAACAATTAGAGAAAGTGAATGCGATTTCGACTCTTTGTTACCCATCTATTTGCCAAATAGTAATATGGTATGGAAATTGGAGGGCCTTGAACCTACAACCAGTCAGTTAATAAGGGAGTGCTCTAACCCTGATAATTGAAATTGAAGCTAACGGCATCTCTCATTTTTTGTTTTGAGTGCTTACCCGGCGCTTTATCTGAAAAGGAATCCGTAAAGCCTTTATACCGTACATTATACTATATTCCGAGTCTCATAAAGTTTTCGATATTTCATATTTGCCTGATCTAATATAGATTAGACTCATATAATAAATGAGGAGTCTCTAATAATTTACTTTTTATACTTAATTTGTAATTTATACAAGCATACAAAAAGACTTCGTTAAATATATGTATAGCTAGAGAACTCATAAAATAAGAGCGGTTTTCGTAAGTCTTGGGTTTCCCTTAAATGCATTATCTTATAGAAGGGTAATTATTTAACTACGTTACAAACAAGTTTACCTCGGTTCTTAAAAGTTTTCTGAATAGGTTAAGGTAATAGGATATACAAGTCAGCCTTCTTTACAGAAATGCATTTACTTTTTTATATTCTATTTATAATTGGCTTATACTAGTAAATATCTATTTACTTTAGCTTGGAGAAAGCGCCTTTCAAATAACAACACTCCCTTCATAAATCTTCTATAGCAGTAAAATAGAGGCGTAAAGGTATATTACTACTTTCTTATAGGATTTGCTTACATAAATAAGAGGTTTACTAAAGACAAGTTTTAGCCTTAATAGTTTGTATTGACTTTTGTGATGATAATTAAAGGAAGTCTTTTACACATATTAAAAACAAAATTTCTTGGATTTATTGACTCTTACTAACCTGGGATTCCCTTGCCTAAGGTTCTCTCGTTTAGATTAAAAGGATTCCTAAGGGCATTCAACTACACAGGATTTTTTTCTTTATAATTATATATACTAGATATTAGAAAATGTATTATAATTAAAAGTCAAATACCAGAATTGGGTGACCTAGTAAACCAAAGGAAAACCCTAATTTAAAAAAATAGAGCGCTAACCCAAAGTAGAAAGGAAAAGCATAAACAATGTAAACATTTTGTACAGTTTGTTGATAAAATAACCCATTTCAAACAGTAACTCAAAGGGAATTCTTAGCAGTTACACACATATACTATGTCATTAATTGAGAAATCTTACTTACTCTACAATAGTCAGAGAATTTCTCCTCAGAAAAAGCCTCCATTAGAAATTACACTTAATAGAACTTCCTTAACTTTACTTATCTTAGTAGAGATTTGCTGTAGTAATTTGAGGTTCACTTAGGGCTTATCCGTGAGAGTTTATCTAGGAAGGAGCTAGTCAAAACAGCTACCGATAATAGGTTTTTTGCTATTATACCAATAAACGAGTGCTTGATGAACAAAGTAATGAGTGCTTAACAAGCTAAACTCAGTTACTACTAAAAGTTTATTATTACTTTGGTATAATGAGGGATGCGGGTTAAGGTATTTATCTATAAGGATTTTCCTAAATATATAATGTTTTGTATTAACTAGGTTGGTCACTAAAAGGTGGGCCTTGGCACATCTGTGCTATTCCAAAAATTGTCTAACTCCAGATCTTAGATTTTTGTTGACCGTAATAAGGCATTCTAATATTCATACTTATAACATGGACGCCCTATCAACTTTTATGGAATTTACTCTTAAAAATGGAGGAACGCCTAGTATGAAACGAACATAGTTTAGGTATAAGATACTGTAGACAACCCGCAGGACACCACATTAGCTATACCCCTTAAGTTATTATAGTCAGATTCTGAGGTCTTGTATAAAAAGACCTAGGTAAAGTTAAGTCCTTTTACTTAGTTCAATCAAATGGACTTATCAATAAAACATTTGTATATACCTTGTTACTACGTCACAAAAATCTGATCAATTACTCAAAAATTTTTAGTTGTTTATATAAAGGATTTCCTTTTTAATAAAAGCGGTAAGCTGAAGGATAACAAGAGCTTCTTATACTTAATAAGGAGGAATAGTTCCAACACTTTTTAGGTAATTAGGATCTAAATATTTTAAATCGAGACTTTGAACCCTAAACGGAGCACTTACAAATCGGCATCCCTAGTTTTTACTTAGGCCTAAACAAGAGTCCTTAACTTATAGACGCCTAATTTATCTTAATTGTTTCTAGTACTTTCTAAAGCCATTTCCTTTAGAGATTTCCAGGGATAAGAGATCCTCAATTACTAACACCTCCCCACCACTAAGTAAAACATCCATCTGTTAACCCGATTTCTTATTGTTCAGCTCTTTCCCTGCCAGGTGTGAAAAGGGGTTTAAGCTTTCTTATTCTATACCAGTATTAGACTTTTTTCTTTTATTCATGAAATTAGAATTCGTTTTGACCCATCGTTTTTTTTAGAATTTATTATAAATATAGGAATTCAAGAAGCCTGGCTTTCTATACAGAAGAAACTAGCTAGCAAAGAGGATCCTAGTTATGACTTGCCTCCCTTGTTTAAACAGAGAATAGTATTCCAACCTTTTTACAGCGCTACTAACTAATAGGGTTGGGTCCGTGCCATTTGGCAGGAATAGTGGATAACGTACATAGAAAACATAGAAAATAAGTAGCGTTATAGCTGTAGGAAGGTAGCCTTGAACTAACTCACTAACTCATAGGAGACTCTAGCATAACGGGATATAAGTATATTAGAACGCTCAGGGGACTCTATACTATTGTGAGAGACCCCTGCGGAGGGATATAAATAGCAAATTAATTAAGCGCTATCCTATACATAAAATAACATTCTTTAGTCACACTTACTAGTGACAAAATGCTCCTGACTCTCTACGCACCTAACCAAGAGAAAACTTGATTAACAAAGGGGCTTTTCGAGGAAACAAAACCAAAATAGAGTAACTCTTAAGATTTGCTTCAGTTATCTATACTTAGATTTCTAAAAAGCCCAAACGGTATGTAGAAACTAAGTAAGCGAGGGGTGCACTTGTAAACCTACCGAGAACTCACGGATACTTTGGTAAAAGCTTTCTATAAAACAAGAAAGACTCATTAAAAAGTAAGGGCCCTTTCGATATGCGCGCCTTTGGCTATCTTCTAAATTTTTTTATAGCTAAGTGTATTTTGACCAAATACACTCTTTGTACCCCATAGATCTATATTTGACTTTTTGACTACAAGCAACCAGAGTAAAGCAACATAACCTATCAATTTAGGATATCTTACATTTTCTTATTTGGCACTTTCTGAGTCACAGAGATAGAATCAAACTCAAAAGTAGAAGTTCTCACAAAGACTCTTACTGAATCTCTAGCGCAATCAAGCAGCTCCAGAAAAGGTTAGAGACAGACCCCCGAGACTTCGGTTTTCCTTTGTATCTAATTCAGTTTGACTAGGAATGAAGCTCTTTCATCCCTAATTTGTCTAGCTTGAACTATCACAGGACCAAAAAGCTTACTCTTCCTTTTTCTAGAATTCCTTGTAATGAAAAGTGAAAGTTCTTTAGCGTATAGAGGTCTCGTGACTCAAAATCAGAAAGTATAAAGAATCTATCGGGGCTCCCTTTTCCAAATGGCAGAGACCTTCTTAAGGCTAATTCCTCACTTATTCAGAGAATAGATACCTAAAAGGAGTGCTAAAATTGGGGACAATAAAGAGAAAAAGAAAGCATTTCAAGCAAGCTTGCCTATGTGCGAAGCCTAAAATAGGCAGAGTTCAAGGTTAGCTGCACATAAGTCAAGACTTCCGTCGAGAGCCCCTCTATAAGTTAAATCATGTTTTGAAAGTTTTCTATTGGCATTCAAAAAAGGGTTTATCCAGTGTTAGTAATTTATCAGCATATACATAGCAATAGATTAAAAACCCATATTAGTTTATAGCGTTAGCGCTTTTTTTCTCTTAGCTTTTGAGTCTTTCCGAGTGAATATTCGTCAGTCAAGGCGGTTACTTATTAAAAGGACAAAACTCTTGGGGTCTGTCTTACATACATCAGGGTAGAAGAATTCAAATGACTCTTTGCTATACCCATCTAATTGACTAATTCATAAAGGAGTGGAAGTGCTCCGAGAGATTGAGGCGCGCAGCCAATAAGCAAGTGAACAATTCATAAAAGTGGGTGAAAGCCCTCATAAGTCTCTACTACATACAAAATATAAGTGTGCTTCCGCTAAACAGGAGTTCTTCAATAATGAAAAAGGTCATAAATTCTTCCTTTTTCACTGACTATAAGACTCTTGAAACATCCTAGATTGCTTTTATACAATAATCTTAGCATAATTAAAGAAGGGTAAAAAACCATTAATTAATATTAAAAGTAAAAGCTATACCTATCCTATAATATAGTTATCCATAAAAACACTTCGGCCAGAATGCTTTTTTATCGGGGTTTCGCCTTATATAAGAAAACCCTTTAAACATTATACCCGTTTACTAGTAAAAATTGAAAACTGTAACTCAACAAACAAACTTTCCTATCACTGCTGGACACACCAAACCCCTCTTACGTAGAAACTCAATTTCAAATCCTTTCATCGGGTTTGCTTCAGCCAGTTGAGTAGCAAAGCCAAGTAATAGTATATAACCTAAGAAAATGAAATAACAGATCACAAATGGAGAAGACCACAGTAGGAACCCTTGGAATAGATTCAGTTTACGAAAATAAGTAAGAAAGAGAATATTCCTTCTAATTTTAGAAATCCGGCTAGATTATGGAAGTTGCTAATATATAGGTTCCAATCTACAGCCCTTTTTAACAACGTAGTAAATAACTATCTACATCTGAGCTAGTAAGTTACACCTCTGTAGAATATACATGATATAGACTCTTTCAAGAATGGCAATTACTTTCAATCGCACAAGCTTTTTCGGAATTGAGCAAGATTTAAATCTACTGATTCTTAACAGGTCCGGCCAATAAGGCATTCCATTTGAACCCACGCCATGAGGAATCCTTTAGTTCTTGATCGACCTAAAAAGCGCGATTTCTTCTTTATACACAGTAATGATAGGCATATGACTTTTTCCTTACTTATCAGGGTATTCAAAAGTAGATAGTTCCCTCCTTTGGGATTCCCTTTGATTTAGTAATAAAGGACATCTGTTCGAGTAAGAGACATGAGTATAATTACACTAAAGAAATACATTACAAAAATAGGGGGGCCCTGCTATATTATAAGAGTGAAGACTTATTTACAGAATAGTAAAGTTTATTTTTTAGTAGAATTCCCTTAAAAATAGTACAATAGATTTTTGTTTAGAACTTATACAATAGGATTTGAACCACTGACCAAGGCTTTTCTAGTCCTTTTGATCTACCAACCGAGCTATCTTAGCTTATAATAAAGTTTCCTTGTAAGTATAGAGTATATCCCTCTGTAATAATATAGGTATTCTTTCTAAGCGATTCCAAGTTTTAATGCAAATACTCTATTTATTCTTTTTTCTTTTAAACAATATCCTTGTAAAAGTTACAGGTGAGTGTATCTTTTTATATACTATATTTGAAAGGGTACCGCTTTAATATAAATAGTATAAGTTTGATTTAGAATACTAGCTTTTTGTAAAGGACCCTACTCAATTTATAGAGTATCTCCAGTTCTAGTTGATAAAGGGAATAAATGAATTTCTAACGAGATTTAGAGGCATGCAAATTAAAGGAGTCCGGGCAATTACAAAGTAAAAAAGAGAATCTACAAAGGACTTTGGTTTCATATGCATTAAAAAAAGACTCTGAATTATTAAGAGGCCGGTGGCTCCACGTAAGGGTGGGTAAGTACTTCCCTTTAAGCTAGCACAGCTTTAACAAGTTTGATGATTGAGGAATTTCCGCTTTTGACTTGCGTATAAAAGACTAAACTTACTTAGAGTCTCCTAGTTTAATTAAACCGGGCGTACTATAAAAAAAGAAGCTCGTTCTTTAAGAGCAATCCTGCTTTAGTTAGTCTTTCATTTATTCTAGAATTAACAAGGTGTAGTAGTACTTCGTTAAGGGGCCTTTTTCTTTGACCTATATCTAGCCGGCTTTATTTTTTGTAAAAAACTTCAGTAATTTCTGAAAATGTAATAAAAACAGACAAGAAAGCACATGAACTCGCATTATAATGCATTACCTAATAGAATCCTTTTTAAATAAAGAAGTTCTGCCTTTGCTTGCCGTCCATATAAGTAAAGAGCAAACTAACCAGGCACCCATCCAGCAGCGTTTTTGGTAGACCCTTAACAAGGAAAACCTATATCATTTTGAACTGTAGAAACAGGATTACTCAAAAAAACTTGTAAGCAAAAAAGGTGTACTTGAGAAGGCCTTTTTTAGACACCTGTTATGATTGTAAGTGTCTTCTATTATTAGTTAAGTAATAGCTTCGAGGTACCTCGCCCTAATTTTTTCATTAACCAGTAAGTTCAAAAAACCCGTGGCTTTAATCAGGTCAGAGAGATTCCATAAACTATGTTTACCAACTACAGACATGCGGGAAAAAACTAAGCATAAAAATACTAGTCTAATAACGTAAATACCTACAAAATTTCCCGCAGGAGCTCTTTTAGAGAACCGGAGTTAGGGTATTTTTGCTTTCAGCCTCCCCTCTATTCTGATTCTCGTATATTTGAGTTTCCTACAAAAAGGGTATCCTTAAATGCTTATTTAAGAGCCTTTATCAGAAGGGAGTACTTTTTCTAGGATTATTTTATACATTATTAAGCCCTGCTTTACAGACAAATAAGACAGCTACAAAGGGTTCTTCTATACAAAAAAGTCAGCCTAACTTATTGCTTGCAACCCTTTTTGTCTAACACAGCTTCCATTATTTCCATTATAAGGATACGCTGACGTTAAGAGGAGCTACCTCAACTCTAGTCATACAGATGCAAAAAAGATTTCCCGTGACTTATTATCTTAATTTACTATTGTTTTAAATTCAGACTCGTAAAAAAGTCAAACGCTTTATAAGCACTCCCTGGATTAAGACTTAGTCTCAAAAAATAAAAAATTTTGGTTAAACCTCCGTACTTATTTTTCTCAGTGTCCCAAATTCTAAAGGGCCCTTTTTTACTTTTGTAAGGCATTGCTCTGTAATTAAGTTACTGTGTATGAATATCTCTTTGAGATATCGATATTACCTAAAAGAACATTCCTAATAATTAAATGGGGTGCTGTGCTCTAGATGCAACCTCCCTTTACGGAATATTCTCCTACTTTGGAACAGAAAGTTGTAGTAGCCGATAAACTAGAATTTGTGACTTCAACATTTCCAGAACCTATTTTGGTTGGGGCTTGAATACCCCGGGGTCTCTTTACTGACTTGCCTAGCTAGCTGCTATAAACTGTAAGTTTAATTACTTAACCTACCAAGTACTTTCTATTTTAGTTTACAAGTGGATTGCTATAATGTTCAAAAACTAGGTTTATTTTATTCAAGCAAGGAAGAGCAGCTTGTATGTAATTGGTGTTTAAATTAAATAGGAACGCTCGACGTGTATAAAAGAAAAGCCCCATATGTTTTACTTGCAAAGGGTGTCTAAGCTTCCTGTCTCTAAAAACTGCTTGTTAAAATGACAGGCATTTCGTGTATCCATACCCTCCGACGGATATGTATTCCAAAGAGGTGCTCCTAAAGCTGAGGACGAGAAATTTGTGGTTTTTGTTACATTTGTAAAGTACCTATATAGATTTCCTTTAGAAATGTAAACTTGATTCTCTATTTATTTAACTATAGTTTTCAAAATTATGGGTCTTAATATTTCTGAGTGAACTAGGGGTATCCTACTGTAATTTATGAATTCTAGTGGCTAAAGAAAAAAATATTTTCACATTTTTGTGAAAGATCAAATTAAGGATCTTTATACATTTTTGGATTAAAGGCAGGGGTATAGCTATAGAAAGGGGGACTCCCTATCTTCTCTACAGTATTCTTATAGATTCCCCTGGGCTTTTTTAATCCCAACTGTCCCGATTAGACTTAATTCCTCGTACTAATTTAGTTACTTATACCCCAGTTTAGCACTTTAA
>JAYMSZ010000369.1:0-20902 GCA_036897665.1 Pelargonium citronellum
TACATGGACAAAGGGTAGTTAGGTAATTTTGCAAGTCAACGGACGGAAGTTGGACGGAATTAATTTTTGAAACTTTAAGGTACTCAAAAGTTACGAAAAATTCGTGAGGGTAGTAAACTGTGAAAAGTGTCAACTACATGGTAGTAAACAGTAATTTCTCCTTTATTAAAATATTATTTTGTACAATTTTTTTTTTTGGAAACATCGATCTAAAACAGAAAGATGAGTATGAGCACAAAATTATTGACTTAAGTCAGTCAAATCATTGAGAAGACGACACTTTCACTCATATATATATATATATGTATGTATGTATGCCATAATAATTTTGTAAGAGCAAAATGAATCGCTAAATTTTGATTATTTTAATGAGGTGTCACAATTTCATTAACCGTTTAGCTTAAATCAAGCTTCTTTTTATTTTTTATTTTTGCTAGGAATTCTTACTCCCTAAGTCATAATAAAGCTCTATTATTGATTTATATATATGTAGCTCTCACTTTCAAGAATCAAGATTCACATGATTTTGCCTATATGGAGAAATTGATGTATAATCCAACTATCCTTGATTAGACAATTTTTTGTTCATTTGGGATCCTGAGTCACAATCGAGAATTCACTTTTAAATGTAAAATATATGTAAGAACTTATTTCAAGTTTGTTCAATTTACTTTAAAATTTGCACAACATAAATTTAACTCAATCTTACTTTAGAATTTGTCTGACCAGATTGGATAAAAATCTGAACGAATTTTGAAATATTCACGAGCACACATTCAAATTGTCGTCTCCAAATCCCAATACTAACTATTTTTCAAGATTGCTTTGCTTGCGTGGTTGGGTAAAGCCATCCAAATGTATGTCATTTATCATGTGCACAATACACAATAATTTTCTGGTATCAGTCATCTCAATCTCATTTTGTTTTTGTTTTGTAGCTCTCGTGAGCTGTTTTAGTCCCTTTTTCTCTACGATTGTAGAGTTTTCCATATATCCCTTTCGTTATCCTCACATTTGCCTCCTTTTTATCATTGTTCATACCATGATTACAGATTTTGATTAAATAAATTTGTCCCTTTTAAAGTAATAGCATTTGAAACCCAATTAAGAAAAGTATATTCATGACAAGATTTGATTGGATTCATGAAGAATCTGACTTCATATTGGATCTATCAACCAAAACTTAAATTCACACTACTGTTTCTAAAGACACGTGACTTTACGTGAATTAATGGCATTTTATGCAAGTTGACACGTTGTAGAACCAATCCTCACAAACAGTGCATTTACCATAAAACCCCTCAATATTATGTACTTGATTTAGCTTGTTCGGAGGTGGTCCAAAAATAGACTTTGTGGTCTGAAAAAAAAAGATGTCGACAAAGGGCTAGTTTTGTAATTTCCGTGTAAAAATATGGGCCATTAACTAACCTAACGTCTAAAAACATCGAAATCTTCGGGGGTGTTCACGGTCTCACGGACCCCACGCCTCATCTCTCTCCCATGGTCTCGCACGTGAGAGGCACACAGATCCCAAGCGTTTTAGCATCACGTGTCGTCACCACAGAGCGCCACGTGTTAAAAGGTTCTGATAAATCGCCTTACCAATCACGTAGTGTCTTTCCCGAATTCATAGGCTCCTTGCCTTCCTCTACTGACACTCGTCTCAGTAGTTGAAGAAGAAACTTGAAAAAGGGTCTCCGAGACCAACCAATTTTCACGTACGCTTCTCCGTCTTCTCATTCTCATTGCATATTCTTCAATTTTCAATTTTCTAGGTACTTTCCAATCGCTGGCTTTTCTTCACATTTTTTATGGCAATTGTTCTTCCATTGTGAACCTGGAACTGGCATTTTCAATTGGAGGATTTGTAAATGCTACTGTTGAACCAAGTTTCGTTTCCTCGTTGCATTTGAATTCATGCTCCGTTTGGTTGCCGAGAAAATCAATTTGAATTTTGCATATTAGATTCCTAATTGAATTCATGCTCCGTGTTTCTGCATTTCAATGAATTTTGTTTGGAATCTGTAAATAGTTTTTTTTATTATTATTTATGATTTGGTTTTGCATTGTTTGTTTGTTTTTTTTTTTTTTTTGAATTTTGCATATAAGCCTTTTACTGTGCTCTGATACTTTGGTTTCCTTGAGAAGCAAGAGGTAAATCAGGGAACATGAGCAACACAATAGGCCACAATTTGGTTCATCAGAGTTTGAGTTTTATAACTCCCACGGTTTTGGAGCGTTCTGGCAATCCTGGAAATACTTTGGTTAAAGCTGTCTCTTCAAATCAAGGGACGGCAAAGATACGAAAGAAGCTGTCCACTGAATTCTACGGGAAAAGTTTGAGATTGAGGACGCCTAAATTGAAAATGGCGTCTCATGGAGTTACAGGCATTCATGCTGTCTTGACCTCAGATCCCGGAACCCAGGTAATTTTTCATTCATCAACAAATGCTAGTATTTTTGCAATACAATTATTGTGATTGATTTGCTTGTTCTTTTGTAATAAGCAAAGAGTACTTTATAGATAGATGAATTGCATATAGTGTCATGACGGGTGGTGTTATCATGTGAGTAAAATCCGCAACCCGCAAATACCCGCCCAAGCAGTGCTGGGGCGGTTATTCTCCTCGCGGGTAATGGAGATGGGGTTGGGATGAATAAATTCCCACAGGAAACTTGAAACCTGCCTAACTTATCTAAATAGAATTTATATATGTGTGTGGCAATCTTGCAAATATTGAGCCTTTGAGATTGTTTAGATGAATACATGCGATACTTAGATGATCGTATTTGATTTTTTATTTGGAGGATCTAAAAAGTTTAACTCAAATTTTGTTCATATATTTTGTTGAATTTGAATGTTTATATTGTGTTTGTACTCCTTTTTAAGTTTTTTTTTTTAATTTTTAATTTTTACGTTGTGTGTAGTAATCATATGTTTGATTGTATATGTTATTTTTTGTGACACTTATTGAGTTAATATCTTTATTCTATATTTGTATGACTAAAGATAGAATTTTTATTATGTGTTGTAGATTTATATATTTGATTAATGCTATAAGTGAATTCAGTTCAGGCTGCAGAGTGTAGAGATTTTAGCATTTTGAAGATTTTAGATAAGGATGGGGTCGGGAGTGGGTACGGGATTGACACTTCCCGCCCCATACCCTTTCCTTGAACATTCCTTTGATGATGCTTGGATCACAGAGGTGCCAAAATGGAAAAAATGAAATGAATTTATGTTATGAAAAATTGTTCCTAGTATCTGTCCCTTGAGTAACTTAAGCAGTTCAAGTCAAGACTTAACCATACTAGTTCATTTCAAAGAACCTAAGTTCCATTTGGAATGTCGTTTGTAGATTTGTACATGTTCTTCACTCACTACGAGTTCTACGAGTGGCTCTTTGTCAAGTACCATATAAAATTCTGTGTAGCTGGACACTAGCGTACAAACTATTAACTGTGCATTGAGGTGTCAATCTGTACAGACAGATGGATTTCAGAATTCTTGCTTCGAGTCTTCTCCAAAAAATACTTAACACTACTTTCACCGGGGTTGTTTAACGTTAACTGTATTGTTTTTGACTTGTTTAACTGTAATGTGTTTCCCAAGGCATCGTAATTCCAGTGAATGCAACATCAAAAAATATGTCTTGATTTATGGTTGGTAAGTCGATATCACATCTTTACCTGTATGTTCTGTTCAAACTTTTTAAAAAAGTCTTGGTTGCATATTCTAACTGTTACAATTATTTTGGACCAATGTTCAATTGATAATTTGTTATGGTTTTGAGTTTTCCCATCTATTTAGCATCCAATCTTTTTGGACCAATCGTACATTATATATGTCTTTTGTCCCAAAATGACTGTCTACTTTCCATTGGTGTAAAATTTAAGGATAAGTTAGTTAGAATTTCTCTTTTCTCTTTATACCCTAATGTGCTATTGTAACAAACTCAAGGAGTTCTAACTAACTAATTTTAGGGATATTGTTGGTAACTCCTGCATAAGGAAAGTGGACACTCATTTTGGGATAGAGAGAGTATAATGACATTCTTTCATTACAACCTTTTTCAACATCTCAAAAGTTGTATACCTTCCTTTGTTATGTAAATGTTATTGCTCCTTGATTAGCAACAAGATCTCAAGTACCAAGTTTGATATTCAATTTTGAATAATATTTGTATCTATGTAATATTGAAATTTGAGTACAGTTTTTGTTCTTGATGATGATGTCCATAAGTTCATATTTCACTTTTCTGAATTGAACCTATTTTGCCTTTTGATATAAAAAACTTATTATCTAATTCAAATTTTCCAAATGCAGTTTAAATATATCAGGCTTACTAATTATTGGTATAAGTAAAACTCTTATTTTGCTTTTAGTTTATATTTGTATGGTATCAGAAATCATATTAAATGTTATTTGGATGTATATTGACCAACTTATGCATTTCAGCAGCATGCAGGAAAATTCTTCCTTGAAGGAAATATCGAATTGCAGGTATTTATGGTTAACAGCTGACTCTTTGTTTAGTTGATCTTAGCTAAGCTGAGCCTGATGTACTTGTGACTAATTTTCGCTTCAAATGTTGAAACAAGAGAATCATACTAACATTCAACTATGCAGGTTGGCATTAGCACTCCTAAATCAGGGTCTGTTACTCAAGTTGTTATGCAAGTCACAAATAGTGACTCTTTGGTTCTGCACTGGGGTTTGATACGAGAGAGAGAAGAGTAAGTTTGGCTTAGCTATATCTTCAATTAATTTCTATTAATATCAAGTTTTTTCCTTTTTGATTTTTTCTTCATGTACTAAAAAAGTATATTTCAGAAAGTGGGTACTTCCCTCTCACCGCCCAGATGGTACCAAAGTATATAAAGACAGAGCACTTAGAACTCCTTTTCTGAAAGTAAGTTCCAAATAACACCATAGGTTTATCTTCATTTATGAGTATTGGGACACTCTTTTATACATTAAAACAGGCAGTTTGTTATTCATCTGATTGTTTATTGTTTCTGTCTAGTCTGGCTCCAATTCCTCCCTTCAAATAGAGATCAATGATCCAGCAATACGTGCTATAGAATTTCTCATAGTCAATGAAGCCCAGAATAAATGGTGAGCTTTCATTCTGTTTGTGCTAGATCAGATAACGAAAATGATAAGCTATTAAAAATGGTTGCAAATATTTTAATTACTATTGAATTTGCAGGTATAAAAATAATGGAGATAACTTTCATGTTCAGTTACCTGTGAAAGGCAAGTCGTATCCCAGTGTTTCAGTACCTGAAGATCTTGTACAGGTTCAAGCATATCTGAGGTGGGAAAGAAATGGCAAACAGATGTATACTCCAGAGCAAGAGAAGGCAAGTGATAAGTACTCTGTAATTGCAAAAGTTGTTTTTTTCCACAACTTCTATTTATTTCAATGTCAACTGTCTCATCAGTGTTGTTAAAGCCTTCATGAATTATTGCTTTTTTGTTTATGTGTCTTTGTTATTTGGTGATGGTTTAAGGTAAATTGAATACACTTGAAATTTTATATCTTGATTACAGTTATCATGATTGTGGGGGCATATTGTTATTTGAAATCTGGAATTTCAGCTGACCTTTAAAGTTGTGGAAACCTTATGACCAGAGTTGTTGAATTTTGACCTTTTTTAAAAAAAATTATATTAATAGGTAAAGAAATGGAAGCTGTCTGGCATCCTCTGACTGCCTTGTTCCAACAGGGAAGAAGGCAGAACATAGTGATGGAATCATGGAAATTAAATGCAATTTTTCTCTAATACATGAAGTCTACTTCAATATCTTGTTTAACAGACCAATTTTGCAAAGTAAGAATGCATCTAAATGAAGTGTCAGTAGTTCTTCCAGGAAATGATGTGGTAAGCTGACCTTGTATAAATTGTATACATGCCTCATCTCTTTTAATGAAAATGAATTATAAGTCCATTTTTACTGTAGAAAATATAATATGTCATCCTCCTGTTGATGTACATGTCACTGACCCATACATATTTGTTCTATTTGTACAATGTTTTGTCTTTGGGGAATTGCATTGTTTATAGTTCCATTTTCATATGAGAATTCACTAAAATGTCACGTTCTTGTTACAATGTACGATTATGTCTATCCATAACAAGTACCTTACATTTTTTTTCAGGTTGAATATGAGGCAGCACGTGCTGAGCTATTGGAGGAAGTAGCTAGAGGCGCTTCGATAGAAGACCTACGTGCAAAGCTTACAAACAAAAGTGATTCCAGGGATAAAAGGGAGCAGTCTCTTCCTGGAACGAAAGGCCAGATTCCTGAAGAACTTGTACAAATACAGGCTTATATTCGTTGGGAGAAAGCAGGGAAACCCAACTACTCCCCTGATGAAGAACTTGTAAATTTTCACACTTTTTCAGACTCATTGATTCTTACTTTCCTTTTACAAGTGCCACTGTTACAGAAGATGTCTTATAGTATAATCAATCAATCACACATTTATTACCTTGCATATCAAATAAACTATTTCCTCCCTTGTCTCTGTGCTAAATTTGATTAACAGAGGGAATTTGAAGAAGCAAGAAAAGAGTTACAATCTGAACTGGAGAAAGGTGTCTCCATTGATGAGATTAGGAAAAAGATTACCAAAGGAGAGATCAAAAGTAATGTTGCAAAGCAACCACAGAGCAAAAAGTATCATAGCGGTGAAAGGTTCCAGCGCAAGAATAGGGACCTGATGCAGGTTCTTAATAAATATGAAGCTAAACCAGTAGAGGAAAAGAATTCAAGTCCAGCCAAACCAAAAGTCTTGTCAGCAGTAGAGCTTTTTGCCAAGGCAAAGGAAGAGCAAGAAGGTGATAATGTTCTGAACAAGAAATTCTTCAAACTTGCTGACAAGCAGCTTCTGGTGAGATAGTGATCCATTATTGAAGTGTGTCCCATTTTTGCACCGGTGTCTGTTAAGTTATTCTGTCTGGACCTGATTTTGAGACCATACCTGTTCTCTAGGTACTTGTGACCAAGCCTGGTGCAAAGACAAAGATTCATCTGGCTACTGATTTCAAGGAACCAGTTACGGTTCACTGGGCTTTGTCTAAAACAAGGGCTGGAGAGTGGTTGGTAATATTCTCGAATCCATTAGCTAGATAATGCTTTAACCAGCTGTTTGGTATTTGATATTACTGTTCTTTTATGTCTCCAGTTCCTACCTTTTTTTAATATTAAAATTTTCAGGCACCACCTTCCGATGTACTTCCGGCTGGTTCAGTTTCTCTAGGTGGGGCTGCTGAAACAAAACTTGCTAGTACTGTTTCTACTGATCCTTCTTATGAGGTATGCAGAGATGAATATGATGACTCTTTACTTCATTAAACTCTAAACTCAGACCACCGACCAATTTTGTTAAGATCTGCAAACTTCAGTTTTCATAGCCTTAATTTCATTTACAGGTCCAATCCCTTGAAATAGAGATTGAAGATGACAGTTTTACTGGAATGCCGTTTGTACTTGTGACTGGTAGCAACTGGATAAAGAACAATGGCTCAGACTTCTACATTAATTTCAGTTCCGGATCTAAAAAAGTTCAAAAGGTTCCATCTACCAACATATGATTGACAGTTTCATCTAACTTCCCTGGTCATTTTTTGCGTTCTATCTGGATTACATTAATTTCCCTGATTTAATACCTTCAATTTACTTCCAAAAGGATGCCGGTGATGGCAAGGGTACTGCCAAGGCTTTGCTGGATAGAATAGCAGAATTGGAGAGTGAGGCTCAGAAGTCCTTTATGCATAGGTTAGTAATTTCTGAGGACTGTGATTAGTTTGGATTAAAATCTCGGGTCGTAGTTACTTCAGCCTATGTATTGCACCTTCATAATGTTTCATTTCAAGTGTTCCTGTATAGTAAATTCAATGTGTTAGTGTTGATTAATCTAGTAGTGCAGCACTCCTAAAAAAATTGCTGCATGTATAGGCTACTTAAACATGGAGGAACAAATTATTCTTTTCCCACCAGCATCTCTGGTCAATTGGATAGTAATTATTGTTACATTCTTAGCATTAGTCATAAAATTTGATGAGTGAAACAAATTGCTTAATATGGATATGTAAGAAAGAAATGTTGAGACACAAGTTTTTAAGAAAAGCATATTCTTCATTTAATGAATAGTATCATCTAATCACAGGTTGATGTTTTTTTATTTCTACTTTTTAGCTAATACAATCCCATTTAACATTTGCAAATTTTGTACATACATCTGCTTACTTTGATGTGTGAGGACAGACATGGAGTTGATTGCTACAGAGAAACCGCAGATATTTCGTAAATTGTCATTCATGTAGTCTACGTATTTTCTCCATAAAAAAAATAAAAAAAACAAAAAAAGAAACATAGGAGCCTATTGAATCGCGATAGCCAAGCTATGATGGTTTTGATGAAATTTGTGATGTGCTATTAAATTTGTAATTTGGCTTATTTTCAGAAGTTTTAAAAATGACATTGGTAGTTTATTTGTTTACTTATATCTTAGTTGATCACTTATTGGAGTAATGCCACATATATTGTTTTTCTCAGGTTTAATATAGCATCAGACTTGATAGCTCAAGCCAAAGATGCTGGTGAAGCTGGCCTTGCAGGAATTCTAGTGTGGATGAGGTTCATGGCTACGAGGCAACTCATATGGAATAAAAATTATAATGTGAAGCCACGGTATGAGACAATGACTTAGTTCATATTTGTACTTCAACAATTTTCATACTTTGATATGTCCTACTTCTATATTCTCATGCCATAAATGACTCAAGGAATTGGACTTTCATTCTCTTTGCCACAACACCCTGTCAACTTGCCTCTAAATGCAATTGTTATTCCCATTCTTCTATTTCTACAGTGAAATCAGTCAAGCACAGGATAGGCTTACAGGCTTGCTCCAAGATATTTATATCAATCAGCCAGAGTATCGGGAACTTCTGCGCATGATTCTGTCTACTGTTGGTCGTGGAGGTGAAGGGGATGTGGGACAGCGAATTCGTGATGAGATCCTTGTTATCCAGGTGAGTATAGGTTTTCTTTTTGGTATGTTTGTAGTGCTCTATTTGTCATTCAATGTGTCAATGAGTTTTGTGGTTAAATTAAAATTGGTTTGCAGAGAAACAATGATTGCAAGGGTGGGATGATGGAGGAATGGCATCAAAAGTTGCATAATAACACTAGTCCAGATGATGTTATAATCTGTCAGGTATTAAACTTTCAAATCTACGAGGATTTCTTCAGCGAATTGCATCATCTTAAGTTTATGTGCTTCTTACCTATATTTTTCCTACAGGCATTAATGGATTACATCAAAAGTGACCTTGATATTAGTGTATACTGGAAAACATTGAATGAAAATGGAATAACCAAAGAGCGCCTTCTAAGCTATGATCGTGCCATCCATAATGAACCAAATTTTAGGAGAGATCAGAAGGATGGTCTTCTGCGTGATCTGGGGAGTTACATGAGAACATTGAAGGTTGGCTTTCTAAACCTTCCCAGTTAAAGTAAGTGATGCTCGGAAGTAATAGTTTGATTATTTACTGATTTATGACATCGTTGCTTCTTTAATAATTGAATGCAGGCAGTTCATTCAGGTGCAGATCTTGAGTCTGCTATTTCTAATTGTATGGGCTACAAAGCTGAGGTGATCTTAGTAACTACCTGGACTGCCCAATACAATATCTCGTGTTCATAAAATTTAAATGGATTTTTAACTCTTTTCAGGGTCAAGGTTTCATGGTTGGAGTGCAGATAAATCCTATATCTGGCTTGCCATCTGGATTTCCAGTAATTTTATCAACTCAATTTTAACTTTTTCATGATTTTATGCGTATATCACCTGATTTTATGATTAGTTGCATACCTGACATATCTTTATTCTTTCATACAGCAACTTCTTCAATTTGTCCTGGAACATGTTGAAGATAAGAATGTAGAAGCTCTTCTTGAGGTGTGTATAATTCCAATATGAACTGCAACTGCTCCCTCCATCCCAAAATGCATGTCATTATTTTTATAGCAAAAATTAAGGACAAGTTATTGATGGACTTTCTTTCATAAACCCCATTTGTATTTGTTGTAACAAACTCAGTGAAACTAACTAGCGTATCTTAGGGATATATTATTGGTAATTCATGTGTAACTAATTTATTTTGGGACTAGTATTTTAGAGAAACAGGACTCTCATTTGGGGACGGAGGGAGCTTATTCGTCTTTATATTCTATGTTTCTATATTGATAAATTTTAATGCAGGGTCTCCTAGAGGCTCGTCAGGAGCTCCGGCCAATGCTCTTTAAGCATCATGATCGTCTAAAGGATCTTTTGTTTTTAGACATTGCCCTTGATTCTCCGGTTAGGACAGCCATTGAAAGGGGATACGAGGAACTGAATAATGCTGAACCTGAGGTAACTCCTGTTCTTTGGACTCACTCCAGTATCTTTATTATTAGTATCTCTGACTTTAAACTGCATTATCCTTGATTGTGTGATGAGGGATAGCCTATACTATTCAGTATTTTCTTTCTTCATGTTTTAATGTAGTTATTTAACTGATTTGGATAGTATTTGGTTGTGTTTTATGAATAGTACTATATGTTTAGTTTTGAATCAGTTTTGATGATAGTTTGAAATTTCATACAAATTTTCAATCCCTTTCAAATCTTTTTGCTGTCTTCTTTCTTTTCTTTTCTTAACTTCTTTCTTCTTAATCTTTGTATTATCACTGATTGTTCTACATTATTGTGTATTAGTTATGTACTTAATACTTTCATGATCTGATGAATCTGTTCCTCATGCAGAAAATTATGCACTTCATCTCTCTTGTTCTTGAGAATCTTGTTCTATCCTCAGATGATAACGAAGATCTCATTTATTGCATGAAGGTAAATACTTCTCGAAATTTTGAGTTGAAGTTGTCTATTTTATTATATTTTACACTCCAAATTTAACGTATTTTTGTTGTATGATTTGGGAACAATGTGTTCAAAGCCTTTGTTTGGAATCAAAGTTTTGGAATAAATTCACATTATTTGCAAATGAAAAAAAGGGGGTTTTATTGCCAGTGACTAAATGTTGTGCTGTGAATGCTTCTAAGTGAACGGAACAGAATCTAGTCAAGTGAAAAATTGGGATTCCATAAATGTTGTATTGTTTGTTTTATCAGTGGTGCTAAAGAAGAGTAGAATGTCTGAGATAGTGAGATGTTAATCGCAATGTATTGATTTGTTTGTCTAGAGGGTGGAAAAAGGCCATTGTAGTCTGAAATTTATTTCATTGCTTGCATAGGGGTGGGATCGTGCTCTAAACATGTCCAAGAGTAAAGACCCTCACTGGGCATTATATGCAAAATCAGTTCTTGACAGAACCCGCCTAGCACTTGCACACAAGGCGGAATGGTATGACAAAATTTTGCAACCATCTGCAGAGTATCTTGGAACACTGCTTGGAGTAGATCAATGGGCTGTACGTATTAAATTTTAACATTAATTTCATTTTATGCATTTGGCTCTCTTGTTGCCATCCTCATTTTCAAATTCTTACAGGCGAACACTTTTACTGAAGAAATTATTCGTGCTGGATCAGCTGCTTCTTTATCCTCACTTCTTAATCGACTTGATCCAGTTCTTCGAAAGACTGCTAATCTGGGAAGGTTGTACTGTTGTCTTCATTCGCCTTGCTAAACACTTAGGAACTCCTTGCAATAAAATAAAATAATTTTTTTTATTAAAACATCGTGTGTATAAGTATGTTTAGTTGAATATTGTAATATGTAATATAGTCGTCTGTGATCTCTAATATATAATGTTCTTACGTGATTTGGTTGATGTGGAACAGTTGGCAGGTTATCAGCCCAGTTGAAGCTACTGGATATGTTGTTGTTGTGGATGAATTGCTTGCTGTTCAGAATAAAACTTATTCACAGCCTACTATTTTGGTGGCAAAGAGTGTAAAAGGAGAGGAAGAAATTCCAGATGGTACAGTTGCTGTGCTGACACCCGATATGCCAGATGTTCTATCTCACGTGTCGGTGCGAGCAAGAAATAGCAAGGTTTTCATCTATCATATCATGAAGTTCATAAGTAAAGTATTGGTTGGTATTCATTGAACTGAGGGTAAGCTCTGGTTCAACAGTGTAAGGTTGCTACATAGTGACCTTGAGGTCACAGGCTTGTGCAAGGGAAACAGCCTCCTTGCAAAGCAGGAAGGTTGCGTATATTAATGACCCTTCCCAGACCCCAATTTGTTAAAAGCCCGCACTGAGCCGCCCTACTCATAGATTATTTATTGAACCAGCTGACTTGTTTTTGGCAGGTTTGCTTTGCAACATGCTTTGATCCCAATATTCTATCTGATTTACAAGCAAAAGAAGGAAAGCTAATATGCCTAAAACCTACATCTGCTGATGTAGTTTATAGGTAATGCCTCATCTTTGTGTAAGGTTGAATGTATTCATGCAAAATGTCCCTTAACTGCTGGATAAAGGGCATTTCTATTTTAGGCACATTTGATAATCTCAGTAAATCATATTTTTGCTATGTAATTTTTTATTTATTTTTTGTTTCACATTGGGTTGCATGAGCCATGAACTATGAAAATAGAAAAATAACCTTTTTTTTTTTTTTCCTTTTCTGCTTCATACTTATTTTCAGTGAGGTGAAGGAGGGAGCGCTAGGAGATACAAGTTCATCTCAATCAAAAGATGACTCTTTGCCATCTTTAAAGTTGGTCAAAAAGCAGTTTAGTGGTAGATATGCTATATCATCTGAGGAGTTCACGAACGAAATGGTTAGTCTTGCCAAACTAACTTTAGCTTTTGTCAAGGATTTTTTTCACTTCTGTTTTTTTTCTTCTGTTTTTACTTTATTGAATTTGATAGAACAGCTGGACATAACTTAACTGCACGTGACATTTACAGTAAAATGAAAGTTTTGTTATTTCTTTGATACTTGGTGTAATTCTTATACCCACTGTGATCTCTTAGGTTGGAGCAAAATCACGTAATATCGCTTATTTAAAAGGAAAAGTACCATCTTGGATGGGGATTCCTACATCGGTCGCCCTACCATTTGGAGCATTTGAGAAGGTTCTTTCAGACATTTCAAATAAGGTTTTTCTCATCTCAGAACTTCCCTAACATCTTTATGCGTTCTTAATGAACTGTGATCCTCTTGTGTTGGAACTGTTTATTGTCCTTTCTAGAAACTCATTTGATCTTACAGAATTTCTCCCCTTCACATTTACAGGCAGTGGCTGAAAAGTTGGAAACTCTGAAGAAAAAGTTAGGGGAAGGAGAGTTCAGTGCCCTTGGGGAGATTCGTGAGACAGTTCTGCAAATGACTGCACCACCCCAGTTGGTATGCTTTTTATTTGTATTGTCAAGCCCTTAAGTTTTGCTGGTCACAAACTCTCCAAATTATGAAAAACAAAAATGTATGCATATTGCACAATTATTAGTAACAATTAACAAAGCACCACAATCAAGGCAGGATTGAAACTGCAACCTCGTGTTTCTAAGTGGTAGACTGGCACTCATATCTTTGAGTTGTTTGTTGTCAGTACATTTGTAGCCTTCTGTTGCCCAACCCAACCAAAATACATCGATAAGGCAAATAATAATCCTAAAAGGAAACTACTAAATGCTTAACAAAATGGCAACATGTCTCGGTTAGATTGTAGGTAAGGGTCACAATAAATTCATGTTCGTTCTGCCTGGAACTTTCTTGCAACTCTTCTCAGAATCAGTTAGTTGCTAGGGACAAGGATAACCCTAGACCTACCTCGTGAGAGATTTTCTGTAATTTAACCTTTATTCAGTAAATTTTGCACATTAGGTCATATAATCATTACAGCTTTATTTCAGAGAATATCTTCTATGGAAGCCCTTTCAGATGAAGGATGTAGTTTAAGTCAAAGATTGCTTATATAATAGTGTTTTTCTTTGGTAGAAAGCTTATGCAATGGTTATTTCAGGTGACGGAGCTGAAAACTAAGATGCAAAGTTCAGATATGCCTTGGCCTGGGGATGAAGGTGAAAAACGATGGGAGCAAGCATGGACGGCTACAAAGAAGGTAAGATTGCATTGTCCTGCAAACATGTCATAAGATATATAATGGAAATTATGTAAGTTTTTGTTGAAAATAAGTCATCTATTCAGAAATTTATGTCTGTGCTTATCAAGAAAATGGCTATGGTTTGAAGGGATTCTGAATTAGCATTCGTTACGAACTGTTCTTTGATTAATAAACCAATGCAGGCTTGTTGCATGCAGTACAAGTTAGTAATATTTGCTGAAAATTATGGTTTTCCTCTATTTGACTTGCTTCCTGTCATGCTACTCTTTTGAGTTTAAATGATGCCTGAAGATTATTTTCCCGCTGAGGATTTCTGATATATTGAGGGGTGCACTTTATCATACAGGTTTGGGCTTCAAAGTGGAACGAAAGGGCATACTTCAGCACACGAAAATTGAAACTAGATCATGATTGTCTATGCATGGCTGTGCTTGTCCAGGAAATTATTAATGCTGATTATGCATTTGTTATCCACACAACAAATCCATCCTCAGGAGACTCGTCGGAGATATATGCTGAGGTATCTGTAGTATTACATGTATATTTGTTTTACTTTATCCTGAATATATGATTGAGTAGAAAACATGAAGATGATGATTGGATCTCCCTTTTTATAGGTGGTGAAAGGACTTGGAGAAACTCTAGTTGGAGCCTATCCTGGTCGTGCTTTAAGTTTTGTCTGCAAGAAAAGTGATTTGAACTCTCCTCAGGTAACAAAGCTTCCACTGATTTATCACCAGTGGTGTTCGAGAATGAGCATGAAAAAACAGTACAAGGAAACTATATGCTATAACAACCCCGCAAAATTTATTTTGTAGAAAATATAAGTTGTTTCTCATTCATCTTGATGTATACAAGAATTGAGCAGTTGGTTTTTGGGAACCAAATGTACCAAACCTCAGATTCATTTCATTACCATGTAAACAAGGAATCTGAATATGTTCCTCCACTGTTTACATCTATTAAGAGTTTGGAAAATTTTCAGGTACTGGGTTACCCGAGCAAGCTTATTGGCCTATTTATAAGAAGATCTATCATTTTCCGTTCTGATTCCAATGGTGAAGATTTAGAAGGTTATGCCGGTGCTGGTCTTTACGACAGGTAACTCCTCATACTTTGTTAGTGGTCCTTGGAACATAAGACTTGAAGTCCTCCAATCACAATATATTTCTTGGAACCAATAATCATTGCATAAGAAACTGTTTTTCTTATCAATGCCGCCATGTTATTCCGGTCTTCCTTTTGCTTCCAATTAATAATCTTGTTAAATTTCATGCAAGTTTCTTGCCAAATCATTTTCTTGCCCCTAATGCGATTATTGTTCTTTATCTGTAGTGTTCCTTGCTTGACCAAACTTAGCCATAAGTTAATAATTATGCACTAGTGTACTTCGTAACCGACATGAAATCTCTGAGTGCATATACTTTCTATCTCCATCTTGTATGCTTTTGTTTGAATACACACTTGAATCATGTGTAGTGTGCCAATGGACGAGGAAGAGAAAGTGGTGCTCGATTACTCGACAGACCCTTTGATGATAGATGGCAACTTGCAGCAGAAAATACTCTCTAGCATCGCTCGTGCAGGAAACGCTATCGAGGAGCTGTATGGATCAGCTCAAGACATTGAAGGTGTGATTAGGGATGGGAAACTCTATGTTGTCCAAACAAGACCTCAGATGTGAACAATTATTACCATTAGGCTCTCCATCTTTTGGAGTCTCCAAGTGCCACCAAAGGGACAAAAGATGTCAACAACACTTGAAGAAAAAAAAGAAGTTATTTACAGAAATAGCAACAAAAATATGTATAGGTTTGCCAATTGAGCATATATTGCCAAATTGAGCATGCACTATAACTGTATTGATAGGACTTGGGATGTATCAATTTGGGCTCTACATCAACTAAAAAGCCCAACCTAAAGATTTATTGTATTCAATAGTCCAAACTCCAAATATGGCCCATTATGATATGATATGATCAAAGTGCATGTGTATGTAGATATGTGAGAATGAAATATGATTACTCATGATATATGTGTCCTCTCCATAGCAAGCAACCTCAAGGGACTCAGCATTCAAAATGATGTACTTGAAATGAATCCAGCATCATCATGATCCACATGATGATGATGATGATGATGATGATGTTATGTTATGTTTTGAGAGATATGGTCCCATATTATGTGACATACATGATTCCACAAGCATGCCCTCCCTAGTTCACTCCCTTGACCAACATTCTTTCACAACAATTTCCACTCTTTCAAATCATGATTTAGGCAAATATTGATCACTTCCAATATTTTTCTTCTCAACATTCTTTTGGACTTTTCTCATTTTTTGGAACCCAAATAATAAAAGACCACTTTTGGGAGTCACTACCCACCCTCAATGAGGCTTAGCTAGGAAAGCTGGCCAAGCCCTTTGGACACAATCATTACTCAACACCACCCTTCCATGCTGATATCCTGCTCTTTTTTTGGGGCCCTTTCAAGAGCTTTTTTGGTATTTTAAATAAGGGTACAAACTCAAAGGGACCATATAATATACTCCAATACTACATATATTTATGATATAAACTTAAAAGTATAAGAATGTTATTATATTTCTTCGACATAACATGCTACTTGTACCGACGATAATTTTTACGATAAGTTCGTTCTCTATGAACACGACAAAAATCAAATACAAGTCCTATGAATAAAAGTATTCGATTTATATTATTGCAGACGTTTTTGGACGGGTTATTTAAAATTTTATAATGCAAAATGCTAGTTTGTCCAAGTGGTTGAAGATTCATAACAATAATCTACTACCATTCTTTCTCATGATTCTATTCTCTTCTTTTCATGTGGGACTTTACCAGTATTCCAAAGCAAGATGCTTTAATCTTATACATCACAGCTAGCAATGCAATCTACAACACAACAATGCAATCTGCATCTATCTTATTCATCTTGTGTTGCGTTGCATCTTTATGCTATGGCAAATTGTTAATATTATACCTTTCTAAAGGATGGTTCAGATTCAAGGGTCATGCATGGTTGAATTGGCAACGCAGACTGAGTTTGTCATTAATCGCAAACATGAAGAGAGATGAGGAGGTTTAACTGTGTTTAAGCCTCGAATAACAGTAATCTCAAACCGTAAAACAGATCAACATTACGCAATATTATACCAAAGTTTTTTTTTCTGTAACTTTACATGTGTTGTGATGTGAGAGACCGATGGGAAAAGGAAAGAAGAAGCTAATGCTATTCTCTCCTAAAAATCATACCAATCTATTTTGAAGTGGAATGAAGATTCTTAAATTGAAACCGACCAAATTAAAATGCTGACCAAAATAAGTGGCTTGCCTAAGTTTGTCAATGAATTGTAGCCATTTGTTATCATTGCAATTTGCTTTTTGTCATTTTTATTTATTGGGGGCCTTTGAATGATAAGCCTACAAACCAACCCACTAATCTATTTTTGTTAAAATTGAACCTTAATATTCTCTTTTTGACATTCCAATTTCCATGTTTGTAATGGTTGGTCATTTTTTTTTTCTTTTTGAGGTTTTCAGGGATTGTGTCCTGAAAAGCTCACCTTTGGTTGCTTGTGGGGTTATTTAATTGTGTTTGTGATGAGTCTTAGTCACTCATGCTCTTGTGATGAGTCTTAGTCACTCATGCTCTTGCTTCTCATCCACTATGAATTATCAAGAAGTGGCCTATAGAGTCAACTGGCTTTTGAGACCACCATCAGATATGGGTCTTGGACTTGGTCAATCACCAAACTCTACTTTTCTCTTTGGTGGTTGTGTCATGGAGTGGATTTTGATTTTATATTATAGGAATAATTATATATACCGTCTCTCAACTATACACCTCTTAATCAGTATTGAAACTAACTTCTGGCTATCCTGTAGTATGTCAAACTTTTTTCCATCCACATTTCCGTTAAAGTTAACGAAATATTCCAAAATTTTTGTTAAAATTAACGGAATATTCCAAAATTTCCTCAATTATTAGAATATTCCGTTAACTTTAACGGAAATTTTGGATGAAAAGAAGTTTGACATACTTCAGAATAGTCAGTACTTAGTTTCAATACTTGAGGGTAGCCAGAGTTAAAATGTGTATAGTTGAGAGTTGGTATGTATAATTATCCATTTATTATATCTTATGCCTATTGGTTTGGGTGTTGTAGGATTAGATGATATTATGAATAATGTATGATATGTAGTTAACATTCTAAATAAATAATCTTTATTTGAAACATTTTTTATAGAGTTTGTGGACACTTAATTTAGAACGAATAAAATAATATTTATTTTAATTTACTCGACTGTAAATTTGCACAAACAAAAAAATATATCAATATCTTGTATTCACACATATAATACATAATTTTGCGGAAATCAACATCAATAAAAAAAATTTGTGAGTATAATCTTTAAATTATCTTAGTTCACATAATCTAAAAAAATCCTTTAAAATTTAGCTGTGAAGAAACGTCCTTGCATCACATTACATGTTATGGAGCTCATCTTCTAGAGCCAATGCAATTGCAAACAAACCCAATGAACATAAAAATGTAAAAAGATCAACTTTGGCTCCCACTTACAAACTTGAACTCTCAAAATTCATTAATTTATTTTATTTTTTTAATTTTGTATGGCTAGATGTGTCATTTTCAAGTACATAAATTGTGGGCCTGTCTGTGCATACCAAAAACATTCCTCCCTTTTCCTAAATTAGGCCCATCTGACATCTTCAATTTGGAGACACTGTGATTATACTACTAATTCATATTTAGCTGTGCATTTAAATATTTTAGTAATATTAATTCATGATTAATTTGCTTAATAAAATAATATTTGTTAATGCTAATTATTCTCCGGCATTTGCTGTGTCTTTCAGCTTTTACATTTGCTAAAGATGATCAAAAGTGAAACATTGTATTCATTACAAAGATAACCATCACATGGTTTCTTTTCTTTCTTCAACCATTGCTACCCTCCGAGAGTTAATTAGCAATTTCTACTACTATTGAACTTCTTCTTATTATTATTAGGGGTAGATTTTATTTTATATGTGTGTGAAACCTATTAAAAGTTATTGATCGATGAAGCTGAATTTGTAAGTGATTATATCATGAAACTAAATATCGGACTTATAGTAAGGCCGAATACTGCAAGGAGGACTCTGATCTATTCACAGTGCCTCATTGGCATTTAGATTCTCTAACATCTTAAGAATTCATATCTCACTAAGACACTAGAACACTATTAAGAGCCATAAACTCTCCTAAGAGTTCACATCATTCTTGCAAATCTTGGATGGCTCTAGAAGTCCTAAAACTCTTCCAACGCCCATAGATGGTGCACTCAAGGGGGTATGGTCTAAGCTTAGCATGAGCCCCATGGTGGATCCCACATCTCTACTGATCAATCACGCATTGTCATGTCGCTAAACAGGCACATCACATTGGTCCAATATTAAGTACGAATGAAAAGCTAGTTGATGTTCTTCGTTCATTTTTCATATTATTCTTCATCCTTCATAAAAATGATCAAATTTCTTAAAGTTAGTTCCCCAATACATCATAACACTTAAAACTAGAAAATCATCTCAATGCATTTGTTTTGACTCAAGTCAAATAAGCTCATCAAAATTCTTTTACTAATGAAATACCAAAATTTATTCAACAACATAGGTGTTATATTTTCACTGAAAATGTCAACAAAATGAATTATTTCAGTGACATATATAATGTCACAACACATATGTATTATACAAAGAGAAAAAAGAAAACAGTATTTTCAAGTGAAATTGAGATTCACAATCACAGCCATCTCTTGTTTATTTTAAGCACTTGCTTTTACCTTGTCCCCTATCAAAAGGTAGCAATTGGTTAAGCCTATCAACAGCCCAAATCAAAGATAATTTATATAAATAGATTACAATTTCTCCTACAATAATGCACTCAAAGAATGAGTTATATTAAAATTACTCTATGGTAATTATTTTAATTATCTCCTAGACAACTTAACAAAATTAATTTATGGATGAACCAACAGCTCGTTGTCTGGCTAGGGCATGCCTAGCTAGCTACAACCTAAGTATAGTAGCTAAATTATTGAAAAGAAAAGGAAAAGAAAAGCCTAAAAAGTAATGGAATGTATTTATAAGATCAAGAAATTCCATGGGTCACCAACATTAATTTAACAAATTAGGGGGACCCTACCTAAATATTGTACATTGAACAGATGGAGACTTTCAATTCTGTATTTATTATGAAGTTTACAGTTGTGGTCCTTGTTCAAAATTCTAAAATGAATTATTGTTATGAGTAATTACATACTTAATAATTTAATATGATTTAATTATCATATAATTAAGCTTCTATTGCAAAAAGTAAAAAAAATAAAAATTGAATGATCAATTTAAATTTTCATGATATAAACATTGAGTAAGTATTTAACGCACTGTCGGTGTAAATCACCTTTACACAATCAGTGCATCATATTGTGTCATCTCATCAATGAAAATATAAAATTTAATGAGGGATTTTTTGATAAATAAATTTTGCAAATATTTTTAGTAGTATCTATTAATTAACATATAATAATAAATAAATCATATCATAAATCTTCAATAATACACAAAAGAAATTGGATCCGGGCGGACGCTCTACGCTCACAAATTCATTAGGGCAGATATGAATGTTAATTCGTGACGTGTTATACACAAAAGATTTGGATCTGGGCACGCGCTCTGCACCCGCAAATTCATTGGGGCGGGTATGATTG
>JAYMSZ010000370.1:0-20896 GCA_036897665.1 Pelargonium citronellum
CGACGCCAGTATGGCCGTCGCGACGGTAAAATTGGTTAAGTGGCAGAAAGTCCAGGTCGAGATCACACCGTCGCGACGTAGCTCACACCGTCGCGACGGCAAAATTCACTTCTTGGCCGATTGGGCCTTGAGCTGGATGACCGTCGCGACGTCTGTAGGACCGTCGCGACGGTGGGTCATGGATTGCAACTTTTCCTTGTCAGCCTATTCTTGCTCCTGCACACCAAAATCACTAGAAACCGAGTGTAAAAATATCACGAGGCATCAAATTAGGCAATTATACCAAAAACGGGGCAAATTAAGGCCAAAATCATATAATTCATGCTCAATCCGAAGAGAGCGTAAATAAAGCGTATTTGACCATAATTGAGGCAAAACCATCAAAAAGTAGCGAGTTAAAGCTTAAAATAGAAGCAAGATAGTACGTTATAAAACGAGCTATCAGTAGCGAATATTTTTCACGGAGGTATACTTCTTCATGGGTCAACGGGAGCGAGCTCTATTGTTAGAATATCAATAAAGGTTTCAATTTATAAGACATATGATGCCTTAGACGTATTTTAATTCGGTCAAATCATCATTACAATATTTTATGATCATGTCCTATTAAGTGGTACACCCTCTGTTCTAAAATAAATTATACTAACTAACTTATAATATGAGAATTTTTGATAATTCATGCATAACTAGCTTCATTAAAAAGAAAAAAATTCTTATTTTAAAATAAAAATACAAGTGAAACATGACCCTTATTTTAAGATAGAATCACTATATCGTTTTGTACAATATTATTGTATAATATTCCAAGCATAAAATTACTTGTTGAACTTCCTTTCTACTAAAATAAGTATATTTTATTCCCTAAAAAAAAGTATATTTTATACTTCTTTAAATTCAAAATCAAAGCTTATTTTCAATTTGACAAACAGAAAAAAAAGAAGAAAAAGACATTAATTTTTGCTTAAAAAAATAATAAAGACATTCAGCTTAACAGTTGAAATGATGAATTAAAACTATTATTCGCATGGCTAAAAGTGGACATATAACGTTTGAGAGTACTAGAATTTATAGTATTTTCTAAGGTTGCACTCTGTCACATATGGTTCCTTTTAGTACCATCAAATACTTCAATCATACCACACAAAATTTTCAATTTACAATATTACCCTCTTTTAGAGTTTCAATAACACACAATAGAGAGAATTGGAGAATATGAGAGACAATCTATGTTTGCTGACTATGTTTAAAGATCATTATTATGTTAAACAGGTTTATTTGAATTTAACATGTTTATTAAATAAGTTAAATTATATGACACAAACATTACTTGTTTATTGTTGATACATCATGAGTTCATGACATAATTGACATGTTTAAATCACTGAGTTTAAAATTACATTACCCAACCCAATATAGATGAATGAATTGATACTAATTCAACACGATTCATGTTATGTGACATAACTCGATTGTTTATCAGATTGACTGAGATAACATGAACCCAATTAATACAACCCCAAACTTGTTTAAACTCGTCTGTCAAAAATCATGCGCCAAATTATCGGGCCTAATTGAGAGGCTCACATCCTAGTAGAAACAATCAATTAACCTCCAAACCCATTGTTGAACCTGTTAATTTACTCGTTTAGCTTTTTCTTTAAACAACTTGTTCAATTTAGTAACAAATTGATATGATTTTTCTTACCATATATGATGCATAGCATACAGTATTTAGATACATGAATGAATAATCCATTTTAATGCACTCACAGAAATTAATAGTTAATCTCCTATAAAATTTAAAGTAACTGTCTCATTTAACTTTTGTAAATAAACAACAAACATGGAAATCAAGAATCCAAAGAACATGCCTTTTTCAAACCAAGGGTATTTTGGTCCAAAGAAAATCTTGCCAGCCCATCATTTGGACACTTGTGTCTGGCCCCCACTTCTCATCATCACAAAACTCACCCTCCCAAGAAAAATTGAACCACCTTAAAACCCCTCTTAAAACCCAAAATTGGTGTCTGAAAATTAATCTGAGTTCTGTCAGTATCTTGATTCCTATGGCAATGTCTCTGACACCCATATCTTTGTTGCTTCTTGTTCTTGTTCTTGTTCCTCCGAGCATCAGCATCACCACCAGCTCTTCCTCTTCAATACAAGAGCTCCTTCAGAGGCAAGGCCTCCCAGGTGGTCTGTTCCCAAACAATGTGAGATCATACAATCTGGACAGATCTGGGAGGCTAGAGGTGTACCTGGACAGCCCTTGCCTGGCCAAGTATGAGACCAGAGTCTACTTCAACAGTGTAGTCAGAGCCAACCTCAGCTATGGTGGTCTCATTGGCTTGGAGGGCCTCTCTCAGGAAGAGCTCTTCTTGTGGCTTCCTGTCAAAGACATTATGGTCAATGACCCATCTTCTGGTCTCATTTTGTTTGATATTGGTTTGGCTCACAAGCAGCTCTCTCTCTCCCTTTTTGAAGATCCTCCTCAATGCAAGCCTCCTCAACCTCAAGGTAATTCACTAGTTTCTTGGTTAATCAGATTTTTGAAGATCCTCCTCATTTTCTTGACTCTGGTTTTGGCCTATGCTTGTGCTTGCAGGGAGGAAAAATATGGGATTTCAAGTTGGAGATCATGAAAACATTGCTCAGCCTGCCAAGTTTCTTGGTGCCTTCCTATAAGTTTTTGTTTTGTTTATGTTGAGAGGGAAATTAAAATACACACACATATATATATATTTGGAGTGATGATGTTTGGTCATAAATATATGCTAATGAAACTATATATGTATTAGTGGTGTAAATTAAGAAAGTGGTGATAAAAGTTTTGGGTACTATTTGTGAAATTTTACAGAATTTCAAGATTGTTAAGTACTGATATGAGTTTGTTAATTGAAAAGAAAATATACCAGATGTTATGAGTTTGTTAGTGTTTGCCCCACTTTTCATTTCAAATTTGGTAGCCCTGGATTCCACTACATATGTTTTTATTTATTTATTTATAGTATGTGCAAAATTCAAAAAGAGGGAAAAAAAAAAGCATATTCTATACAGTCTGGAAGTGTGCATTTTCTCATCTGCATATAGTTCAAGAAATTCCTAGTACCCTGTGTAGATTAGGTTGGGAAATTGAATTTCTTGGCGGCAAAATTAGGCTAGTTTACAACCTAACCATATTGTTTATATGTGGCATTGGTTGGTTTGTATGGTTTCTTCACAGTCTATGAGTATGACACCAACTTACATTACCTTCCTGTTTTGTCCTCAACCCTTGTTAGTCTCATATTCTGTTTTCCTGTCTTGTTGCTCGAAGCTGCCCTTCTCACTTTTGATTAAAAACCTTACATGTATCAACAAATTTGAGCTGATGTGACCATAGCAGTTTCTCATTAATCTTAGCTCTGTCATATATATGTATTGGAAATTGAAGACAGTGACATTGGCATCAAAATTCAAAATATGTGTACAATAAGCAACTGCTAGCGTGATGCTCTTGCCTGATACTCATTTGTTAATTAACAATCAATGTGATTTAGGATGATTAGTAAATATAGCTATCTACAAGAACTTGTAAAACTCAGGTAGGGGAGTGTTGGTTTCTTCTGACAAAGCGAATATAATAGTAAACTATTGTGATGATCACTGCTGCATATAGTTGAATTATCATATCCCCAACAGCATCATATATACTTGTTTTCGAGAAATGATGCTTTCCCATCCTTCTGTTCACTTGTGCTTCAGCTGTGTCCGGCTCCATCCCGGCTTGAGATGGTGCTGGACTCGGAGCAAAACTTGCTTCTGCTAATTGTACCCATATCTCAGAGCTTCCCTCAGTCTCGGAGTTCAAAATTTCAGATGCCAGTGTCTTGGCTGTAAAGACGAAGAGCACAGCCAACATGTTGCAAAGGAGAGGAAGAAAACAAGCCATTATTATGGCTTTGTATTGAGTAAAATGTACAAGGAGTGTACTGAAGTAGTTATTTATAACAAAGAATAAATTGGACTGAGTCTTTTTATCAGTAATAATATAGCAGAGCTAGATAAGGTATTTAGAATTAAAAGCCTACATTTGTTGTATTCATGTGAATCTTAAAGTTAATAAAACAGACGACGGAGGGGAGATAGTTTTTATGCGAGGAGGCACTTGACTTTTGTGGGTGCGTGGCCGGGAGAGACAATCATTAGGATAGGCTCGTATATATTCAGGCCGGAGCTAGCGAGAATGACAGGTTACTATGTGACAAGAACATAGAAATCAATTAACTGTGTTTTATAACAAAGAGGTTTAAGTGTATCAAGATTCTTGTCATCACATCAGTTCAGCTTATCAGAGATTCTGTTTTGTCTCTCTCTGGTTTTGACGCATTCCAATACCAGCTCTTGCCTGCAAATTACAATCACTCTACAAAGACTTCCTTCACCAGCCATTACAATTGCTAGAGACCTAACCTCAAGATTCAAGGTCCTAAAATGATTCAAGATAGATCAAATATTGACAAATGCCCCTTTCCTAAAATACAATTTCAGGGAAAAACAAGATAAGACTGTTTGTGACTGTCATAACAATGACAATATTTTTATACACTTGTGATTATCAAATGTTTGGTTCCTATTGAGTATACAATAGTATGTGATCTTCATATTAAAGATATAAATAAGTACTATAACCAAAACAATTTTGAATTTCCAACAAAATTCATCTAGATATCAAAGCTGCATAAACATCTCCTTCCTAACAAAATTCACAGGCTAGCAATACCAGAGTTGCACTTAGATGCCTCTAATGATCTCTAGCAGCAAATCCCTGGTCTGCTGAGCTCCAAAATTCTCACCAAAATCTCCCTGAAATCACAAAAAATATCATATTAACCTTTTTTTATCACATGAATATTTGTAGTTTACTGAACACAGTACAAGATTAGCTATAAATCTCAGAGAGGGTACTGGTACATGAGATGTTGTACACAACATCAGTACACAAGTACTGGCAATAGGGTTGTACTTTGATTTAACTAAAAGTTGTAACTGAGTTTGTTAGTAATCAAAAACTGAAGTTGATATCTTTGAGGAGATGATTGATTACCAGTAAACAAGAAGAAACAAGAATGGCTCCTTTGGAAGTGGTGACACTGGTATCAGTGAGTTCAAAACCAAGGCTAGACATGGCCTCCATCAACTTGGTGAAGCTGCCCCTTTTCTTCTCAAACACCATTTTTATCCACAGCTTGTTGTTGTTCCCATCAATGCTAGTCACTGTAACATCTGTCTGTCAATTACATAACCCATTTAATTATCAGAAAACAGCTATAGAAAAATCATATCACAACATCTTGATACATAAATGTAATTAATTACCTGAATGCCCCATTTCTTCATGTCCTCACCAGCAGCATGGTCATTAGTCTCTTCCTTGGTTGTCATATTACTCTCAGCTGCAGCTTCTTGGGAGAACTGAGCTTCCATAGCAAGAAGTTGCTCACTCAGAACCTTCACCTCATTCTGCAGCTTCCCAATGTAAGTAATGGCATCCTCAACTATGGTTGCTTTGTTCATCTGAAGATCAATAGTACTAATCAAACAAATTGATAATTTGATGAGATAAATTAAAACTAAGAGGTATAGAAAGATAAATGCATATATACATTGGTGATGATTGGGACTAAGGCGCGAAGGGCGAGAAGGCGGTCGCTGAGTTTCTGCCTCCTCTTCCTCTCAGCTTGCAGGTTCTTGGACTTGAACACAGGCTCCTCTCCATTCATCATATCCATGTGTCTCTTCCTACCCATCCTTGGCTTGCTCTTACATTCTTCAACTATGGACAGTTCATTCAACCCAGACCTTACAAATTCCATTTTTTTGTTCTGTGGGCAATGTTGGCAAGAATGGTGGCTACTAGTGTAGGCTGTAACTTATATATATATGTGTGGGTCACAATTGTAACATTTCATGAGAGAGAGAGAGAGAGAGAGAGAGTGAGAATCTTGTTTGTTAGGAGGGAAGGCCTCATTAGTTTTTTGCTTTTGGGGCTGAAATTAGGTAGCTGAATATGAGTAAATTAGTTAGCTAAGTTGTTATAATATGTGAAAAGAATGTAAAGTACAGAACACCACATCTATCAACTGGCATTTTCTTTTTACTCTTGAATAAAAACACTGATTTTATTATAATTACTATTTACTTAAGTGAAATAAAAGTAGAAAATTTTGCAGGCAAAATATTTATGGTTTTAAAGTTTTATTCATTTTCTCTAAAAAAAAGAAGAAAGTTTTATTCCTTTAGGCGTGTTAGGAAATGCTAAAGATATGGTGGTTAATTATGGTAATACCGTATCATGGTTTGTGTCATTTTGACCAAAATAACAATATATCTCCATTTTTAATTCCAGAATTGCCCTCTATACCTTATTGTAGAAAATTAGTGTCGTGAACATGATACATTGTTTATAGTTGCCTGTGGAGATGCTGTGGCAAATTGGAAGAAAGTACCTTTCCGTATCACAGCAACAGAGTCTCAGATAACAGTGATTGAGCCTTTTGACCAATAATTTTTTTATCAGTTTTAGCCACTGCCAGTACCTATTTCTAGATGGGTTTGGTTCACCATGTTCATCAAACAATTTTTTTATTTAATTTTAGATTAAATGATTTTGTCTTCCAACATTTTCTTTGGATTTATTAGCATTTATTTAAGATTCTGTCTTGTTTGAATCCATGTAAATCATTTTCTTATTAATTAAACTCACTCAAACGGTTTGTAGCTGATTTAAAGGTGTTACGTCAACATTTATTGAGAAGTCGTCACACTGATTTAGATACGGAGTCCACGTGTGCATGCCACGTCATCATATCGATTGTTTCATTTTTTTCATCATTTACAGATAAAATGATACTGTTTTGGTTGTTTGTGACGACACAATTTTGATTGCTTGTGATGTAAAAATAATAATGAAACACTGCGTTTTGCCTGATGTGACATGCACACGTGGAGACTATATGTGACGTGATATCTAAAAACCAATTGAATGAATTTAATTTAATTAATAAAAAATAATTTTACAAGGCTCAAACAAGTCAAAACCCTAAATATATAAGTCCAGAAAAGGCAAAACCATATAACTCTTTCAAACAAGTGATTGAAAATAATATTAAAGTTAGTTTTGAGTGACTGACTCACCTCAAGTTCTTAAAATCTCATTAAGACGGTCGAACGGTCATGAATAAACCATAAAATCACCTAATAAGACCAAAAAGAATATAAATCGGAACTTCATTGAACCGCACACGGTCGTGGCTATACGTTGCAACACGACAACCGTGTTGCAACATGGTTGTGGCATGACATACAGTTGTGTTGAGGTGTTTTAATGCAATTCAGGTCACTCAATAATTAATATGGCTGGCGATGTAAATTTTTGTTGACCAAAAACCATAACTACCAACATAGTAGATTTAACTCCAATCCATCAACATAAGTATATCATATGGACCACAAATGGACACTAAAATCAAATTACTCATACATAAATATCTATTAACATTAATGTTCTCAAAGGGGAGAAGAAAAACTTCAAATAGGAAAACAAAATAGGAAAATAAGCAAAAAGCATAACAAGCACTCTCCTACAAACATTCTACTAAAACATGGTTGAACAATAGTTCGATGCTTGGCAAGGGAACGAGTATCAATTGTCTGCCCGACACATCTAGAGGGCCATCACATGTAAGCCTTGCCAATCCACACAACCAGTGGATGCAAAGCTAAAAAATACATCAAGAACAGAATACACCCTCTGGCATGACCCCAGCTCAACACCTCATGGCAACCAAACTGAGTTCACATGACACGACACAAAAAGCCAACTAAAATTTTAAAAAGGAACTCACCACCATAGCACTTGTAAAAGCTTAGAAGCACTTCCTGTGGACAATTGATGGGCCAGACTCATCATATTCGCCCTTTGAAATCCACATCTGACGCATCAAAAGGCAAGTATGTCAGTTACAAAGCAATATGTTATGTGACAGAAACCAAAAAGTGTGGGATAGCAAACAAATTTACCTGCTGGAAGGTACTGAGTGATGCAAGGATAGAACCTCCTATCCAGACACTGTATTTTCTCTCGGGTGGAGCAACAACCTTAATCTTCATGCTGCTAGGAGCAAGGGCGGTGATCTCCTTGCTCATCCTGTCAGCAATACCAGGGAACATAGTGGAACCACCACTGAGAACAATGTTACCGTAAAGATCCTTTCTAATATCCACATCACACTTCATTATTGAATTGTATGTGGTCTCGTGGATTCCAGCAGCTTCCATTCCAATGAGAGATGGCTGGAAGAGGACCTCTGGGCAACGGAATCTCTCAGCTCCAATTGTAATAACTTGTCCATCAGGCAACTCATAGTTCTTCTCAACAGAGGAACTGCTCTTGGCAGTCTCCAGTTCCTGCTCAAAGTCAAGGGCAACATATGCCAGCTTCTCCTTCATGTCACGGACAATTTCCCGTTCGGCAGTGGTTGTGAACATGTACCCTCTCTCAGTAAGGATCTTCATTAATGCATCTGTAAGATCACGACCTGCCAGGTCAAGACGGAGAATAGCATGTGGCAAGGCATATCCTTCATAGATTGGCACAGTGTGACTCACACCATCACCAGAATCCAGCACAATACCTGTTAAGAGAACCAACCCATTCGAATAAACAACAAAGAAAAGTAAGGAAACTAAGAATCATAAAGAAGAAACCAAACAAAACTAACCAGTTGTACGTCCACTGGCATACAGAGAGAGGACAGCCTGGATGGCAACATACATGGCAGGAACATTGAAAGTTTCAAACATGATCTGAGTCATCTTTTCTCTGTTGGCCTTGGGGTTAAGGGGTGCCTCTGTGAGAAGAACTGGGTGTTCCTCAGGGGCAACACGTAGCTCATTGTAGAAAGTGTGATGCCAAATCTTTTCCATGTCATCCCAGTTGCTGACAATACCGTGCTCAATGGGATACTTCAATGTGAGGATACCCCTTTTAGATTGTGCTTCATCACCAACATAAGCATCTTTCTGCCCCATTCCAACCATGACACCAGTGTGTCTGGGTCTACCAACAATACTGGGAAACACTGCCCTAGGAGCATCATCACCGGCAAATCCGGCCTGCAATTTATTCATACAACAATATCTTTAGTAAACAAGGATTTAAACTTCAAGTACTGAAAATAGCATAATTGAGTCTGATATAATTGACTAACCTTCACCATTCCGGTACCATTGTCACAGACAAGGGGCTGGATATCCTCAGCATCGGCCATTTTTCACAAACCTGCATGTGCAGAAAAACATATATTGAGCTTACCAAATTGTAATAACACACTGACTGGTCAATCAGTCAGACAAGCTATTCTCCATGCAATATCAATTGTTAAGACCGCATGCTTATCGCAATTTACAAGCACATAACTTCTTAGCATACTAAATATTGCTTTGGATACTGTTCTAGCTAATCATGAAAACAAAACAAAAAAAAATTCTAATGAGCCAATAAATGCTGATTCACTAGTATAATATCAAGTATGTTTCACTTGATTCCTCAATAAATTTAACCAAACAAAAAGATTACTTCAAAACACTTCAATTTCAAAGCAATGTGATCGTAATCAAGTCATTTTGATATAGAACTGAAAAAAAAACTTCTATTTTTAAGAATGCAACCAGAATATTTCAAATGCCTGATTCATCTAGGCTAGTTAGGCCCTACTTCATACAAAGGAGCAAACTGATTCACTTTACAGTTCATGTATGGAACTCAAATCAATATCAGTAATCAGATTACAACATTTCCAAATCTAAGAGCAAAATAAAGTTCACTGATTGAACAAGATACAGATCCAGAAACAAGAAATCAGATCAGACACTATAATCACCCGATAATGCCAAAACTCAAATCCAATATAAAAAAAAATAGTAGAAACTTCCATCAGAACCAGCAGAAGCAAAACAGCTCAATTACCATCCACAACACCACATCAGTTCTAGATCTAACCCACACCAGCACAAAACACACCTCAAACTCCACAGATCCACCGATTAAACTTCACAAACAGTTCAATCTCAGTTCAAAATACAAATCAGATAACCGATCCAGTAAACAAACTAAAAAACAATCTATAACTGACATCAAGCTTAAAATCCAGTGAAGAAACTCAAAACAAGTACAGATCAAGCAAACTAAAACCACAGTCTACATATCACACGATAACGCACAGATCAATCTCAGTCCAAGATTCAAAATCCGATATCCGATCTAGTAAACAAACTAAAAATGACATCCACAACAGATCAAAATCCGCAATCTGATAACAAATCCAGTTCAAAACCTGAAAAGCAAGCGCAGATCACAGCCAATCCAGCAAAGAAACTAAAATCCTAAATCTGATAGCAAATCCAGTTCAAAAACTGAAAACAAGTACAGATCACACCAAATCGCATGCCAACACAGATCAAAATCGTCGAAAACAGTACCTTGATCGACGAATCGAAGCTTCTGGGAGCAGCGAGACTTCCTGGTCCTTGGACAAGGCAGGCCTGAGAGACAGTGAGGAGAGAGAGAGCGCTAAAATGGAAGAGAAGCTGAAGAAAATGGGTTTATATATATTCTAGAGAGAGAGAGTTGAAATTGAAATGAAATTAAAATGAAATTAATTTGAATTTAATTTGAGAGAAAGAGAATCATTTCGACCACGAGAGAAAGGATAGGGTGACCTGGATGACAGCCTTTGATCAATGCCAGCCTTGCGATTATAATTTCGCGTTTTTTATTCTTTTTTCTCAGCCGTTGGATTTGACTCTCCTGCTTGCCACGTCAGCTTCACGCGGTCCGGTCGGGCCGGGTGTGCCCGTGTTAGCGGAGCCGGTCGGAGCGGAGGTGTGTCGTCGGCTCGGCTCGGCGCGCTGAAGAGATGGCTTGGCTGATTATTTTTTATTTATATATTTATACTGTTGATAATAAAAAAGTTTGTGCACATGAGTAATGAATTCCATTAAATCTTGACCGTATCATGTTTTATTATTGTTGTCTTAATTTTAATTACGGTTATATTAAAAAATAGAGTCATGTCTCGGGTTTTGGTTGGGTAGAGTCATTAAAACTTGAAACCGACCCGTCCAGCAACCCGAACAAAGTTGCACTTATTTCATGTTAGGCTCGAGTTGAACCCGCACCCATAAAAACTTAAACTAATTCCCAAATTACTATGTATATTGTTGGATTAGTTGACACGAATACAATTAAATTGAACATAAATCGACTAAAATTCGTGTTAAGTCACATATATAATGTCCCAAATTGTCATGCATAATGTGTGAAAGTTACAAGTGTTGCGTGTTTTTCTCCTTAATGCACTCAATTTCAACTTGCATTAAAACTCAAAAATGCAATTGAAGACAAATCTATATAAAATGGTATTATAATCAAATGAACATAAAAGTTACAATCGTTACATATTTTCTCATTGATGCACTCAATTTCAACTCCATCAAAAGTCAAAAATACAGTTTTTCTTCAATCTCTCTCATTTGTATATAAGATTAATATATTTTCGTTCGTGTCTCGCCAAAGACCAGGTAACTCTCACAAGTGAATTTATTGTCTAATATAATTATTATAAATAAAAAACCACATACTTTATTGAAAAATCATTATATCTCCATTCATAGAAAGACCAATGCAAGTAGCTATGAGCCTATGAGCAAAAAAAGAGTGCCTATATTCATTGTTGTAGAAGGTTATATGGTTTTAGACTAATAGTTGATCTCAAGCAACAAGAAAAGAAACCAATAATAGAGGCTTTTTTTCTTTTTATTTTCCTTTTTTCCTAAGAGCACCTTTACATAGTACCATGTTCATGTTTTGCTCAAGTTGGTATGTTAGTACCAATTTGCATAATTTGGATTCTAAGATTTTATAGCATAAAGACCAATTTGGATACGCTAGCATATTTAGTCATATGATTATTTGAAAATGATTATAAGAAATTAGTAATTAGGTAAAATTTAGAGCATCTAATAATATAAATACAGTATATTGTTCAATAATGTGCTCCACAACCTATTAACATCAAATCCATTTTCTTTTTCTTTCTTTTTTATAAAAAAATTAAATTCAATTTTGTTTTTAAAAATAAATTGAAATATAAAAATCTTCTTTAGCTACTAATCTTAGGAAAGGGGACAAAAAGTGGAGTAAGAATTAACAATTATATTGTTTGGGTAAAATAATATATGGCAAAATGGCTTGCAAATCACAAATATATTATATTAATTAAGTAAGTAATTAAAGTATTTAAATAATACAACCACCTGCTTAAACAGTTAGTGGGACACCATTCACATTTCTAATCAATTTTTTCTTTTTCTTTTTAGGATTGTACAACTGGTGCCACACTTTAGATCATGGCTTGAAAGTTGTTGCTATATAAAAGATCATTCAAATAAATATATTCCCAATTATATATAAAAATTATGTGTATGTGTGTATACATATAAATAATTATATATGTTACTATTGCAGGCAATAAGAGTTATTGAAATTCGAAATTGGTATATTTCTGTCATTTATTCACTAATTTTTATGATTCTCTCATTTATATTTTCAAAATAAGTAATATTAAACTGTTATACACAAGTTTCGACGAACCTTAATATATGCATGAATCGCGTTAATGAGAAAAATGAAATGTATTGTCCCATGTGGGGATATTGCATGTGTTTTGCATGTAAAAAGTCGCTTACAAAACATGTACGTAGTTTTGTAAACAATTGTTGAGTTAATTTTAAACATTTAATAGTGCATTTACACACAAATCTAAAATTTGATCTGATCAGATCCGAGACCCGAAATTCAATTAATTTTTATCAATAGGAACTCGAACAAATTTAGTCTTGAAATGGCACCCCTAGTTGGACACCATATATTGGCATAATTAAGTTGACCAACACCTAGGTTTCTTAGCAAAATGGCCTTTCTAATTTGCTTTATGTGAATTTTAATTTACTAAACAAGATTAAAGGGAAATATAATTTTATAATTATGGAACAAATGATGTGATGATGATCATGAAATGAAAGTAAAGAAGAGTAGATTATAAGCAAAGATTTTGGTATTGGCTACAATGGCATGTCTTGTGTTACAAGTATATATTGGTGTATAATGACCATTGTCTTATGTATCAAGAGATGACTTGTGAATTCAGTGTCCATCCAAAAGAGAAGTTGGTGTTGCACAATAGTTTTGTGAATCATAGAATCAACAACAATTTGGTGAATATGAATTCATAAGTTTTGTGTGTTTAGGGAGAGAGAAGTAATTTATATTTCGGTTTGATAGTTAGAAAGTATTTGTTAACGTCGTTCAGTCATGTTGAATGAACAAAAATGTTATAATTTATGTTGTAGAATCGCACACCTCTCCGTTTAATGTCTCAAGTTTTGGATAATGTACCTAAAATCAAAAGGTTTGAAAGGAGAGAACGAACTCCACTCACATCTACATATACGAGCGTCGAGAAAATATATGTTATATCAACAGTCTATTATCTTTTAAAATTTTCTTGGTGGTAAATGAAAATAATGATGGACACCCAAGTGAAGACATGTAAATTTAAATGTAAAAAGAGCCAAAGGTTTCACTATCAAAGAGGATTAGTGGTGGAAGTGTATGTGCAAAGTTGGACCATATTTGAAGTAAAGAAAGAGCCAAAGTTTTTTGAAATGCTAGTTACCAACTTCTAGTTCTAAGTTAGTGGTGAAAGTAGCAACTACTCAAAATCATCTATAGACCTTAATTTCTTGGAGCTTAAATTGGAAAGGGACATTTTTCTTCGGGTCCCACAAATAGACTATTTTATAAAAATCGTATACATGCTGATAGTCATAAACGTAACCACTAAGTCGTGAATGAATTGACTGACAAAGAGTTGCTCAAGCTAAATCTAAATTCGGGGAGATTTGTTGCCCACGCAGTCCTTCCCAACTCGAATATGGATCAGTTTCAGTGTGGTGGTTGACGGTGTCTCTCATGCTGATTGGGACTCGCTTTAGATAATTTAAGTTTCAACAACAATTCAAAGTTATGGTAATGTCTCTCTACCCATAAAAGAACATGAATGCTCAATAAATTCCTATAATGTGTAGTAATGGGCAATTAGTGTCCATAAACTCAACCCACATCCATGCAAACCCAACTAAACAACCGGCTAAACCTACCCACCCCCATCAATGGGTCCATGTGCCTAACTTTCCCTCCTATTTTCTTCCATTTTCTTGGCAACCAAACAGAAAATCTTAAAGGTTCTAAGAGAATCAAGAAAGCAAACACAAAAGCCACAAATGGGCAAATCCACCCATAACCTCTTCTCTTAAGGAACTATGGAGCACGAGGATAACCCAGTGCACGAGACTCTCACCGTTAATGGGTCAATTTAGTCAACTTTCTCGGCAACCAAACAAAAAATCTTAAAGGTTCTAAGGAGAATCAAGAAAGCAAATCTTATGGATTCTGAAGGTAGCCCAGTGCACGAGACTCACCGTGAATGGGTCCATGAGCTTAACTTTCCCTCCTGTTTTCTTCCACTTTCTTGGCAACCAAACAGAAACTCTTAAAAAGGTTCTAAGAAAGAGAATCAAGAACTTAAACACACAAGTCACAAGGTGCCTACTCCATCCATAACCCTCTCTTTTATGGACTACGAGTGCAGCCTAGTGTACGAGACTTTTTCCCTTATTTTCTTCCCCTTTCTTGGCAGCCAAACAAGAAACGTACAGATAATAAGAAAGAAAACACATAAGCCACAAATTGCCTGCTCCATCCCCAACCTTCTCTCATTTAGCTTCTTAGGGATTCCAAGGGGCGGTCCAGTGGTCCTATATCGTAAATAGAGAAGAATACTAAAAACCACAAAAGTTATACTAGGATTATTAGCTACCATAAAAACCGACTTACGCATGGACCATACAAGTTAGCTAACCACATATCTCAATCCATTCTTCACCAATCTCTCCCCGCAAGGTTTTGCTAAGATCCGAACCTGCTAACCCGAAATAGACAATTAGTTCCACGAAAACACGTTGTAGTGCAAGCATCAATGAGAAGTCAATCTCTTTTACTATATTGAAAACCTTATGCATAAAACCCGTATCTGTTGTCGGTTTAACACGTGACATGCAAAAGCTTATGCATGTTCCTATCATATGTACATTGCGCAAAATGAGCCATAATAATCATATGCTTCAGCTAAATTGGATCAAGGAAAAAAAAACGGTTTAAACCATCTTACTGTACATATGTGCAAAAGGGTTTAGAATCAACGCCAGTTCGGAATCCACGGAATCTTATGTCGCAAACGCATCATCAGTCGTGTTGGACTTATCGCCTTGTTGAAGCAACAAAGTCTTCATCTCTCTGTAACTCCGGAGTTCTTCCAATGCATCAGCTGTTGTCTTCCAAACACCGAAACCCGAACAAGCAACACTTTTAACTGTCGATGCCTTACAGATTGTGTTAGGAGCTACGTCGCTACATGTTTCGGGGCGGGCAATTAGTGATGTATTTATTGAACCGGAAATGTCTTGGCGAAGAGGTTGGGCTTTCTTCAACATATGAACCAGAGCACCAACGGCAGCGTCTTGGGATTTTCTGATTGGAAAAAAGCCTGCGGGCTCGAGGGGATCACAGAGATTCCCTTTCTGATCAAAAGACTCGGGTCTAGCATAAGTGGAGACAACAAAGTAGGTTAATTTCCAAAGCAGATAAAAATGGTAAAAGAAAATTTAGCAGCAAGAGACAACAAAGATAGAAAAAAAGGGCGGCCCAGTGAACTAGGATTCCACTATTGTAGGGTTTGAAAAGGGTAACTTATGTACGCAGTCTTACCCCTACTTTTGTAGAGAGATTGTTTCCCTACAGTTGGCAATTTGGACCCCAACCGATAATTTTTTGAACGGGTTTGCCATAAGGATATTGTGGGCCGGGTCAGGTGAACCCACACAATTAGTATGTAAACACCACGTCCGAACTTGGAAATCCCGATCTGAAACACGAATTGCCAGCTCTATGTTTCCTTGATACCATCCGGTGGTGATAAGGCGACAACCATAAAGTTGCGCCAAGGCTCATACTCAGACAACGAAAATAACAACGAATTCATAAAAAATAAATTATTCTCCAAATAAGCGTAATGAGAATTGGAGCAATATCACACACACAAAACAAAAACAAGAAATAGCATCAGCTAATGTCCCCAACAACTGATGCTTGAAATTTCATGTAAAATTAAGTGAACGAATTTCAATAGTTCTCAAGCATAAGCTCAGAGAGTTATCGAATGGTAGAACAATTTAAGTAAAGCACATACGTACGTCAAAAGACAAAAACCAAAGCAAAAACAAGTAAATCTCTAGAGTAAGTGAATCACCCATTTAATGAACTCGAACAAGTACCTGCTTCCTGTATCTGTCATATCAAAATCCACATCAAATGCGCAAGCAAACTCAGGTTCATCAAAATCATCCGGGAAAGACCGACTTGGGCTTCTGGAAAACGAAATCTGCGGTGAGTCATTAGATGATATCTTCAGCCCAGAATATTTCCTAGCTTCATCTTTCACAGACAACTAGATCAGGAAAAAAAAAAATTAGTATAACGAATTTTTTTGGAACCGAGAATTCACCATTTTGAGCCTATGTAATACCTTCTCAACTAAGGGTCTAGCAACTCTAGGAGTCGGTGATGGACGTGTTCTTTGCTTGGAAAATGAAGGGGAATTTGCAAGCTTGTCGGCAGATATCTCAACAGGAGCACTTTCAAAACGTAAGAGACCTCGAGATTGATGATTCCCGGGAATATGGATTGGTGGAGAAGGGGATTGGGACGGGGTATAGTTGGGTGAAGGATGGTACTCATCAAAATTTGTACTTTTTGTATGAAGTAAGGACCCTTCGGGTGGATACAGGGGAGGTAAATTTGTGGGCGGGAAACCAAGGGAGCTTGGATTTGAAACTGAAGCGTGGAAATCTGAATGAGTCGGTGAAGGTGAGTAAGAGACTGAAGGAGGCGAGGCTCTATATTGACCATAACTCCAACTATGCTGTCTTGAAAATGACAAGGATGACGGGGAGCCACGTGACACGGGCAGAGACGGGAACCTCTTCAAAGGGTCGGCCAATGGGCTTCCAACATAATCTTGTATCAACTGTGGTGACATTGGGGTTGACGGTTCTGAGATCACATCAGAGACGGATGTTCGATATAACACAGAGAGGCAAAGCCTACCACAAGAAGTATCCACAGGGTTGAACCCGAAGCACTGCATTTCCGCCTCTTCTCTACGAGTAAAGGGCTCGACAAAAGATGAGACTCGATGAGCGAGAGTAAAAGAATGAATCTGGCTAGTCGAATTGAGGTCTCGAAAGATTTTGTACGCGGGTAAAAGCCTCACAATAGTGTACAAAGACCTCAAAAGTAATATCGATTTCTTATACAACACCTGCAAGAGATTATTGCTCGACCTCCTGTTCCCGGAGCAACCATCCTTACCCTTCCGGCTCTCATAATGCACTACCCACCTCTCAATAATCTTTTCCCTCTTTGCCTCGGACCCAAACTCTTCCTGATCGGAGTTCGAACAATTAGAATATCGCTCTTTCAGTGATATGTTCCTAATCAGATCCCTTTTGGGGGAGAAACTCATAGGGTTCCAATCAAGCGGCCTCTGCACCAAAACAACGTCGACCACCATTGGTTCAAGATTGCTCTGGCGCCAGAGATCGAGATTCTCAAGAGCCGCAGGGCACTCTCGCAGTGCTAGGTTGAACCACTTATCTCGAGGCCTCACACTCGATGAAGACGAGGACGACGAGCACGGAGAAGATAAACCTTGATCGCCACTGAAATTGCGCGAGGACACCCAAGGAGTCCTTGACTCAAGTATTATGTGGAGACTTTTCGCGAAGAATTCAGTAATTATCTGTTCCATCTTGGCTTGTTCTGAGTGAGTATTACCATGATGGCTCGACATATTCTCCCAACCACCGCAACTTGCCACGAACCCTTAAATGGCAAATCTAACCAAATCCATCAGAAGCCCCACACTTCAATTCATCTCACTGCCAAAAAAATAGAGAGAAATCAGAAAAGTAATAAAACCCAAAGTTAACAAAACCGAAGCTTGAATTAGCAGTTTCACTAAAACCAAAACATTTACAATGGAGCAATAATGATCAAACCAAAACAATGATGAAGTAGATTGCAATTTCCAGAGCCACCACAAGTTACCACAAATTGCTATAATTTCTTTCCATTTTGGACTGTACCAAGTACCATGATAGGTCCACATATTCGCAGAACCACAAAAAAATGAAATTACCACAGGCCCTTAATTGGAAAATCTGAACAACACCCTCTAAAGCACCCAAATTCAATTCACTACCCCAAAAATAAAAACACATAAAATTAAAGGAACTCAGAAAAGTCATAAAACCAAAAGTTCACGGAACTAAAGCTTGAATTGGCAGTTTAATCAAAACAAACACAATAACACAACAATAATTAAACAAAAACAACACAAAAAATTACAACTATGCCACCGTGTTTGTGAGTATGACTATTAACCTGATAGGTCCACAAATTCCCAGAACCACAACAAATTGAAATCACCACTAATCCTTAACTAGAAAATCTAAACAAAACCCTCTAGAGCCCCCAAATTTAATTCAGTAACAAAATAAAGATATCTCAGAAACATCATAAAAACCAAAACTTTAAATAACTAAAGCTTGAATTAACAGTTTAATTAAAACAAACACGAAAACACAACAATGATCAAACAAAAACAGCACAAAAAATTACAAGTACGCCACTGTATCTGTGAGTGTGAACAGGCATGAACTCACTACTACTACTACTTAGCCCAACACGGGTTTTAGCTGAGTAACTGAGTTGACTCGTTTGCTGAACTTAGCTGATCACAGAACTAAAGCTTGAATTGGCAATATAACCAAAACAAACACAACAATGATCAAACCAAAGCAACACAAAACAACAAAAAATTACAATTATGGCAATGTGTTAGTGAGTGTGGCTATCACCATGATAGGCCCACAAATTCCCAGAACCACAACAAATTGAAATTACCACAAACCCTCAACTGGAAAATCTAAACAATACCCTCTAGAGCCCCCAAATATAATTCAGTACCAAATTAAAGATATCTCACAAACATCATAAAAACCAAAACTTTATATCAACTAAAGCTTGAATCAGCAGTTTAATCAAAACAAACACAAAAACACAACAATGATCAAACAAAAACAGCACAAAAAATTACAACTATGCCACTGTATCTGTGAGTGTGAACAGCCATGGACTCACTACTACTACCTAGTCCTGTTCATCAAGAACATTAACAGATCGTCCTGCCAAATGGGTGTTTCCATTTCTACGATTCGAACGATCGAAACTGAAAAAAATTGCAAATTTAATCGAAACTGAACAGCCCTAGATACAGAAAATCAGTAAGAATTTGAGTGAAACTCAACTACTAAAACACAGAGAAAAAAAAAGGTGCAGGCTTTGGCTCAATCACTCAGTCGCCGACATGGGTTTTAGCTGAGTTACCGAGTTGAATCGTTCGTTGAGCTCAGCTGATCAGTGCCGATGGAGAAGAAGCTGATGATTTGGATTTGGGATTTTTTTATTTATTATTTTTATAGCTTTATCTGTTTCATAGAAATTTTAAAAATCTCTGATTTTTCTGGTTTGACAAAGTTTCGGGTATGTAGCTTACCGGGTCGGATCTGGGAAACGGTCCAATCTGATCTTGACACGTCTGCATATTGGACGAGGATGGGCGGGGTCCACACATGATGACAGAAAATAGTTTGACTTGTACACAATTTTTGTCATGTCCAATATTATAAAAAATTAATCCTAAATAATGAATTACTAGAAAGAAAAAAAGGACAATAAAAATAAATTTATTGTAAATAATGTGATTGATTATGTTGTATTATATGTCTTATAAATCACACGTTTTGGCCAAAAATATATAAAAGAGTATTAGTATCATATATGTGGGTTGTTGTTTATTGAAATTTAATTTAACTTATTTACACTTCTTTTATATAAACTCGTATGTGAGAAAATGTTAATGTAAATAGTAAGATATTCAAGTAAATATCATGAAGCTAATGAACAAAGTTTATGAGGAGAGTTTCAAAATTAAAGCCATTGGGCCAAATAATCAGAAGTAACATTTGTTACTTTATTTCTTAAGAGTATAGGCCTCTTGCATATGTGTAATGGGTTTCTCATGGCCCAACTATAGAGATCCAATATGAGAACCAACTATAATTAAGTTCACTGATCAGCGTCCGTCTCGCAAAAGAGGTTAAGCTCACGGATCAGTGTTCGTCTCGCAAATATAGAAGTAAGCCGCATGACGAAGACCACCCTTAAGGCGTATGAGGAATACCCATTCTTCCGGGACGTGACATTAAGTACTTTTGACTCATTACACTTGAGTCGACCAAGTTTCAGTTCAATCCGTTAACATCATCATATGAGCTTTATATGAACATATGATGATGTTCACGAAGCTCATATGATGATGTTCACGAACTGGGTGTGAGTTCATGTAGATTTTCCTGATTCGAAATGTGATTGGAACCATTTTATGCTATGTGAATCTGAAAAGTACGGAACAAAATTTAGGTGTCTGTGAATTCAAATTTTCAGCTCTCCAGTGAAGCAACTAATTCTTGGGTAATATTTAAATTTAGGGAAAATTACACATACCACCCATCAACTATACATCTTTTACACCTGATTATCCTCAAGTATTGA
>JAYMSZ010000371.1:0-20894 GCA_036897665.1 Pelargonium citronellum
CCCCACCCCGCCGATCTTCATTACTTCAATTACCCTGTCAGATGTAACCAGACCCAAGGCACTGGGAAAACCCTCCCCTCCAGTCTTTAACGCACGAACCACATTTTTAGCATCGAATTCAACAATCACCTTATCCCAACATTTTCGAGCAGTCCAAAATAGGGCTTCACGGATCGTTAGAAATTTCGTCAGCTCTAGGTCCAAGGCACCCAACCACCATGCCTGACCATCGCCACCGCATATCGCACTCGACCAATCCCGAAGAACCCAACCACTCCCTGATCAATCCTTGGCGGCAAACTCAACACCATCCGTGTAGAGTTTGAAATACGACATGCTTCTCTGACCACGTTCATCCAATTATGAAGCGAACAGAGTCTACGATACTTTAAGCCGCCAAAAACCAAATCTAAAACCACAAAAATTCTAACAAACTTTTACTTGTCATCGAAACAAGACTCACATCGTGAGAAAACCACTTTTAACGCATGCAAGAGAAGATGCTGCCATTTCACATTTTTAATTTACCATTACCATTGCAAAAATAATTAGCAATTAATTTACCATTTCACATTTTCAATTTTCAGAAAATAAATGGTAGACACTAGATTAGTAAAGTACCTAATCTGCTTCATTTCCCAAAACATCGGCGTTTTTGCCACTATGCTTTCATTTTTGCCACGTATCCAAATCCAACGGTCAATATTATATTTCTCCAAAAGATTGGAACAAATCCTGACCGTCCGATCCTTCCTTAAGACCTAACCAACCGTACCCTGCCTCTTCCTCTTCGTCTTCACTCACACACTCTCTGTGTCTCAGTCTCAATCTCGCGTCGCTGTCCGATTCGCCTGTTCGAATCAGATCCGAACCCGATTCAACTCGGGCCGTCCGGCTCCGAACTCCCAATTTCTCACTTTCCGATCGGTACGCATTCGCTCATTTTCTCTTCTGTTGATTCGTTTTGACGCTCTGTTTGGTTTCCGAGAAAGGGTAGGAAAAGAAAGTTGACGCTTTGGAATAACCCTGGTCCTATTTGTTGACTGGCCAGATGTGAAAAATTCAAACTTTGGTGTATGTTTTCGGCAATTGCGTGTGTTGTTTGCTTTTAGGGTCGACATTTTTTTTGAATTAGATTTCCGGATGTGACTCAAAATATCTCAGTTTTTAATTATTATTTTTTTCAAATTTAAGTAATTGGTGGTGGAGGAAATTTGAAAAGTCGGGAAATTATTTTGCGTTAAACCATTGCAAAGAATCTCCCTGAAAAAAGATTTTTATTTTTTATTTTATTTATAGCTTTAATGTTTATTTTGAAAAGTATCGAATCTCCTAAATAATGTAGAACACCCAGTTTTGGTGGGTCTGTTGGAATTTTTGATATATTATTTATTGTTATAAATATCAACGCTAAATTATAAAAAATAATCAGCATAAGTTATTTAGGAATATAAATCTCTTATTGGTATTTGTTTAGGAAACAGTGTTTTGAGTGTCATACATAAGACACTGCTATGGCTATATTCTGATCAACGAATTTATCTTTCTTTTCTTATCTTGTATTGTTCCTTTGGTTTTAGGGTGAATTTGGTTCTGAAGGTTGAGAATGGCGGGCGTCAAGGATATTGAGAAAAGTATGCTTTTTTCTTCTTTGTACTGTTTAAGATTTTCAGTGCTATTTGTAAAGCTTGCATCTTTTTACCTTACAGTTCTGCTGAATTTGTGGGTTTGGGTTATTTTTGTTCAAATATGTGATACAAATAGCTTTTGATGGCGGGATGTATGCTGTTTTGGTTTGAAGCCCCACTTTGATTTGGTTATTATATCGTGTAGACTAAATTAAACTTCTTTGACAAGCTGAAAGAATCAAGTCTTTGATGTGGATTGTAGATGAATTTCAGTGCTCAAAGATGGTATAGGTTTTAAACTCTTGCATGAAGTATATAGGACTTTGAATTTAACATGACGCTCTGGAGTGACGATATTATATTTTGTTTATCTGCAATCGCCTGAACCATTATTTTGCTTGAGTTGATCTTTGAATTTTGATTGTCGTATGTGAATTCTATTTTATTGCTTCAACCAACTGATTTATTTTTCTGCAGTTTCTTTCTGAGGGGTAAATGCATTATAGTGTTCAAAATGTCTGGTTTTACGTCAGTAAATAATGGTTGTTTGTAAGATTGTTGACTAAAATGTTCCTGGAGTGATGTGTTAATGTGATTTTTTGTGTGTTCATCTCTATCTTAGTTTACCATGTAATTTGGATTGTAGCTTTGTCTGTCTATTTTGTTTGTTTGGAATTTGTTTTGTTGTATTAACCAATTGATGCAAGCTTTGCATTTTTTTTTATGTGGGGATTAGATACTTGTCTTAATTGGATTGATTTATTATTTTAAATGTTATTATTTGGCTGGGGATTGTGCGGTGTTGACTCTTAACCTTGTGATCCAGCTGAGACTGTGGCTGCACCAGTGAAGACAGACCCTAGTATGGAATTTGCTGAGCAAGATCTGGTATGTCTTCAGTATGTTGTTCAGTTGTTATTGTATCTTGTTTTACTTTTATTTCTGCTTGAGCTATGTTTTCTATCAAATTCACTTTATTATGAAACATTGAAACCCTTGTTTCCAGACTTATGTAGCTTATCTGCCTTATTATTTCGTGAAGCTTACATATTAAACTTATTTATGCCAAATATTACCAAGTTTTGATTGGTAGGCTCTTGCTCTGTACACCTTCTCAAGCTATGTAAAATACACCAAGGGTTCACCTTTAATTTTAGTTATTTGAATTGCATCTTAAATAACTGCTCCATGCCTTGCTTATTGTGCAGCCTAGTTTAGTCCTAGCATCATTTGGGAATTGGGAATGGTCTTTCATGAGTTTCATCATGTTGGAATTGCTATCAAATCTAACATTCTCATCATTAAAACTTCTATTTCAAAATGAATCTCCACTTTGTGATATTTGTAAAAATTAGGTATCAGTTAGTTAATACTGGGCTTTCCCTCTTATACCATCATGTGCTTGTGTAACAATGTAACAAATTTAAGGGTTTTTAAGTAACTTATTTGAAGGACATTGTTTGTAACTCATGCAAAACTAACTAGTCAAAAAGTAAAGTGGACACTTATTTTGGAACAGAAGGAAGTATATTTTTGTTATTCTGGTTTTCACTTGTACATAATTTGTTTTGCAGGCATCTGATAAAGATAGAATATCATCCAAATCAAGTTTCTCTATAGCCTCATCAGGAGATGCAACTTCTAGCATCAAAGGCAAGAGTGATAACAAGTCAGTTGGAGAGCATGGTGTTTGCTACCCACCTACTAGCTGCTACAACAGTTATTACTACCCAGGTTAGATATTCAGATAGTTCTTTGTCCTAAGGTCCTTGAGCTGATTTATATGTGAGACAAGCCGTTTTGACAATTTACAATTTGGTAGTCTGGGAAATACCAGCACCCTATGTTATGTGGCTCATAATGAATTGCTATGCTATGATATACAGAAACATCTTGTCATATTTGAACTTGAGATGCTGTTCATTCTCTACACTGTTATTTGTAGATCCAGGCTTTGCCCGAAAAAGCTGTATAGTTTTGCTTAATAGTATTAATTAGATGGGCTAGTTGGTATTAGAATAGGTAGTGATATTGTAGCAGAAGTGGTGGTGACAGAAATATGGTTGCATCTGATTTATTGTGTTGGAACTGATCTTTTTACAAATACAAATATTATTGTGCAAAAGAAGATTTCTTTAAGTTTTAACTCGGTGCCATTTTGCAGGATATGGTGGAAACTTTACACAAATGGATGGTTATTATCAAGCAGATGGTTCTTATACAGTATGTTACTCTTACCATGTACTTCATGTTGATTTCCTCCAGCATGCTGATGTGTTAAATTTTTAGATAATTTCTCTTGATGAATGACTGCTTCATTTTACCACAAATTCAGCTTGACTAATTGAAATTGGTCACTGCTCTGTTTTTCATTGGTAATCACTCCAGGGTATGCAATCAGATGATGGTTCACTGTTCTATTACTTGCCCGGCTATAATCCATATGGTAGTGGAACTTTTGCGGGTGTTGACGAACAATCTGTTGGTCAACAACCTTATCTTTCTTCCTCAGGATATATTCAGCACCCTGTTTCATACGGATCGGAAGCTGTGCCTTATTACTCATGGGATTCCACATTTCTTCGAGATGTTCAAAATGGAAACTCTGCTGCTTTAGGGATAGCAAAATCAGGCCCTGGCTCTAATGCTTCTGTGAAGTCAAATGGCGTGAACTCCATGAAAGCCAATGGCAATGTTTCAAAATTCTCCAAGACTATTCCTCATACACATCCCCTCAAACCGCTAAACAAGGTAATGCACATTTATGCAACTTGGATGATCACAAGTTCATAACAATGAGTGGTAGCATTAGCATTTTTGAGATTAAATCAAACGTTTTTTTATTTATTATCCTATAATAACAGTTAGACTGTTTTCAGGTGCCTCATTCAGTTTCTGATTATTCATCTGGCTTCTTGAAGGGAGTTCAGCCAGCATTTCATTACCAGAAGCAAGGTTCTTACCCACACAATGGCTCCTTAAACTACCGACAAAATGGAAGAACTTGGACTGGAAATGATAGATTTAAGCAAAGGGACAGATCCAGCAGAAACATAGAGTCAAGTGAAATAACCCGTGGTCCTAGGGCAAATAATAGTAGTGCTCCTTCAGACTCACCAGCAGTGAAAGATTTGGTGCTTCCAGTTTCTAGGGATCAATATAATCTACCAGATTTTGAAATTGAGTATGAAGATGCCAAATTTTATGTCATAAAGTCATTCAGTGAAGATAATGTTCATAAGTGCATTAAATATGATGTTTGGTCAAGTACTGCAAATGGTAACCGGAAGCTAGATGCCGCATTTCATGATGCAGAGGCAAGAGCAAGTGAGAAGGGCACGAAGTACCCAGTCTTCCTCTTCTTCTCGGTGAGTTGGAAGCTTCTTTTTTTTTTCCCGCAGATATAACTCCTTCACTTTTTGTTCAAGTTATGATATGTTTTTTGTTGTTCATTGTGGAAGAATCTCACTCTTTGTATTTTAACCTATTGTTATGTATGGATACGTTGCTTATAAGTATATAACTAGATTATTAGTTTCTGCTGTGTTTTTTCTCACCTCTGGAATTTCAGGTAAATGGAAGTGGACAATTTGTAGGGTGTGCCGAGATGATGGGCAAGGTGGATTTTAACAAAGACATGGACTTTTGGCATCTTGACAAGTGGAATGGTTTCTTCCCAGTGAAATGGCATATGATAAAAGACATCCCTAACTCTCAGTTGCGTCACATTATCCTTGAGAACAATGATAATAAGGATGTTACTTATACCAGGGATACTCAGGAGGTACCTGTTTTAACTTTCACTCTATTTTTCTTCGATTAGGTAGTTTTAACGTATACTCGTTCATATTTTCATTTATTTTGAGCTCGTCTGGTGTTATAATGACAATTTTCTGTTCCCTTTCTTTAAGCTGTTTCGTAAGTCATAAAAATGACCAATGTCCTTCCCTTTGATTTGTAGAAGTCGACTTTTGTTATACTATTTGCATGCATTAGTTTAATACTTAATATTGCCTTTGGATTCTATATTTCACTAGTGAAGGGAATGTTGAAACCGAGGTAGCGTTTAGATTAAATTTCTTGGTCATGAATAAGAATGAGGTGGATTAGTATTTTTTCTAATGAAGGGAATGTGGATTAGTATTTTTTCTAGTCACGAGAATGGCTTTGGAATGAGAATCTCATTCCCATTCTTGTTTTCGTTCCAAAAAGATTAGTCCAAATGCTAGCTGACTGGAAACCAATACTGAATTTAAATCTATATCTATTTTATTTTGAAGGCTTTGTATAGCGAAAAGAATATTAAAATCTTCAAAATTAGCTCTTTCGCTCTTGGTCTTAATCAAGTCAAGATCATAGCACTTGTTTAATTTCACCGAAGTTTTGGTTTCTCGTGCTAATATCTTTTGAAATCATGTTAATTGTGCACACACATGTGTGAGACTAAAGTTGCTATAGATCTGTTATCATCGAAACTTAGATGGAACATGAGATGGGGGGTGTTATTATCACTGATTCTGATACCATATTTTTTCGCTGCAGATTGGTCTGAAACAAGGTTTGGAGATGCTGAAAATTTTCAAGAACTATTCCTCCAAAACATCATTATTGGATGATTTCAACTTCTACGAACTTCGGGAGAAGTCCAGTCAATCCAGAAGGAGCACCAAGCCAGCAACTCAACATAGCGAAGTTCACAAGGATGCTGATCTTCCTGTAAGTTCATTACACCATGTGACTTAGAGTTTACAATGATCGATGTTTTGCTGTATGTTTTCAATATTATGGTTCTGTTATTCAACTAATACTCGTGTTTTGAACAGAACATTGATGCTGCGTCTCTGGTCAATCTCGCAAAAAACCTTTCCCTTAATGATGCTGGCGAAGAAAAGAGTGATGCTATAAAGATTCCTGTAGACAACAAAGTTCCATCTGCTGCTGCTGCTGCTGCTGCACCATAGGCGATTATTTTCAGCTTCAAATCATCATTCATTTGAATCTACAAAGGGTAGTTCTTTGATGAGTTTATTCTAGTTTTTTTTTTCAAAAAAGAAAAAAAAAAATTAATGGGCTAGGAACCAGCTTTTTTAATTTTATTATCAGATTAGCAATTGAGTTCAATTCAATATGTTTAGGAGTGAAGTGAGCTTATTTCATTTGATTTGCTAAAAGTGGAAGTTTAATCAATGGTAGAAGTTGTCACATTGAAAGTTTATACTGCTATGGTAGTTTTGGGATGGATTTTGGTTTACTCAGTCTTGTTTAGTTTTATTAAATGAAATGTTGGTGGTCAGTCTTCAAATTAACTCTCTTTGCTAAAGTTATTGACCATTTTTTTGTTTAGAAAAGGTTAAATTGGATCTATATGGAAAGCTACTTCAGAGAACAAAGTTAGTTGTTCATGCGTGCGTGTTTTATATGAGTCAACACGATTATGATATGCTCATTAATTCTGGTACTCCGCTTTTTGGATATCAACTTTCTAAGAGTTCACAAAGGGCCCGAAGGGCGCTACCAAAAGAGACGTGAATCTCATTTGTGTGGCTAGGGACAAGGTTTCTTAGGTTCGCCCAAAGAAATGTGAGTCTCGATTGCATGGCGAGGGACAAGGAATGCACACTTGGATCTCATGTATTTAAGTTGCGCGCCCTTCGCTCCCTCGGGTGTGCTCCAAGACCACCAAGGTTTTCACACTCCCTCAAAACTCATGAGAATCCTCTTGCCTCATGAGGCTCCTCCTTAGCTCCTCAAAACTCAACAAGTGGTCCAACGCGCGATACTCAAGCATGATTAGCATTCGGAAAATGGATCTGCATAGAAGTGAGTCCGCGTCTGGGAAGGCACGATGCTCACACACCTAGCGCCCACAAGAGTCCCCACAAACTTAATGCTTTCAAACTATAACAAGTCACTAGAATGTCAACCGAAGTGATGGGTACTCTTTGGAATTCCAATTACTCTCATGCGATGCTCGAAGGGCACGTAGAAGCTCAAAATATCATATAGGTCCTACTAGAAACACCTAAAAAGTTAGAATACAAGCATACAATGAGTTACATGACAGACCTCACGTCACCAACAACTAATCACACGACACAATGTCCACTCTTCTTACGAAACAATATGTTGTAATTTTTTATTATATATATATATATTTCAAAATCAATTCAATTGATTTAGCCAAGTTAACAACTAAAAAAACACTATTACAAATAAAATAAAAAAAACTTGCCTTTCCTTGTTAGAACAACAAAAAACCTGCAACCAAACAGAACCTCCAGAATCCTTAAACCCTGCCTGCCAAGCCAACCCTCCGACCTCCCACGCTAAATATTTGATTGGAAGGCGAGAAAGTGAGAGAGAAAATTCATCAATGTCAGAGAATCCCAAACACTCACTAGAAATCGTTTCTGAATCCTCCCAAAGGCCCTCGAAGATTACGAAAATTGAAGGTTTCAACGAAGAAGAAGAAGCAACAGAACAACAGCACGAATCGAGCTTCGAAGCCCAACCCATGAGCCAAAACCACGGACTTCAACGATACTTGGTCGCTGTTGAGTATATAGGAACCCGGTTCTATGGTTCCCAGCAGCAGCCCAATTGCAGAACAGTTGTTGGAGCGCTTCAGGTAATGTCTAATTTCCTGTTTGGCTGATGAGAAAATTTAGGGAAATTTAAATTGATCTTAATTTCGTGAAAAAGATTCCAACTTTAAATGTCTTGTTCTCTGAATGCTGAATTTTATTTTCTGGGTCGAGTGCATTTTCATCAGGTGGAATGTTGTTATGGAGTCATTGAATATGTTTATTTCATGTTAATTTTGTTTTTTGTAGAACTTTTTGTATAGTTTTTTTGCCCAGCCAGTCTCAATCTTTTGCTCAAGTCGAACTGTAAGACAATGTGCTGCTGTTACATTCTTTTTGGTCGTCTTCGTTCATTTTTAGCCTCGAGCATGTGAAATTGATCTATTTTTATGTTTTGTTGTATTTGGACTTGATTTTTTCACTTGAATCATGACACCAATCTGGTTTAGTTTCTTATGATTGTGTTTGTAGGATGCAGGAGTGCATGCCGTAGCAAATGTTTGCCATGTAGACATTGAACGCATCAGCAAACGGAAGCCCGGTGAAGTGGTACATTCCCTATAACACTATTAGCATAGTCTCGTTTTACTCGATTATCTTTTACTCTAGGTAGTGATAGCATATTTTGCTGGATCTCAATGTACATGATACAGTTAATTTTTTATCCATGGACAGAAATTCATAAGTTTGCGTGTAGTGTGAGTTCAATTGTATTGAAAGCAAAAGATAAACTTTTAAATTTTGTTCCGCTGAGGTTGCTCCACATTACTGGAGGAAAATTCAAACTAGTTGCTCTCTTTAAAATTCTATTTTGAAATTTAACTTTAAATGTCAGAACTATGGATGATTTCTCATTTCAGTTTATAACCTATATTGTGTAGTGTATTGTTGTTACATTTTAGTAACACATATATGATTCCTTTGGAAATGCAGTTACCACCTCATGAACCTGCAGTGGTTAGAAAAGCTGTGAACCATTTCTTACAGGTATGTTCATATGAATTAAATAGTTTCCAATAAACAAAGTTAGGGCTATAAGCGTCATCAATTCTTTCTTTCATTGCCTGGTGGATGCAAGGCTTTGTGCATTACTACTATTATTGTAGATAATAAAAGCTACGGGAAATGTTGGTTTGTGATCTTCTGAAGGTCTACATTCCCTTTGCGCAAATTGATGCTCTGTTTTTCTTTACTAGGCTTTATGGATAGATTAAGTCGAGTAGTATTGGATTGGATCATGGGCGTAAGTGATGGGGTTGGTGGACTTCAATTTACTTAGTAGTACTTGCGGGGTCACTTCCCAAAGCAATATATTAATGGTTTACCATGCTAGTAGCACGTAAAACATCATTTTTTACAGCTGAACTTTGAATGATGTAAGTAACAATAATAAATTTGAATGGAAAGGAGACTTAATGAATTTAAGTCTTCATTAGTTGACAATAGTATCGCTTACAATCGAAAAGAAAAAAAAAAGATGGTTTGGTGTGGAGGCAAGGCAACTATTAACTTGGGAAAGTATTTGAGTTCTAGAATTTTTAAGGTAAATAGTATTTGGGTTGAATGAAAGAAATATTAGTAGTGGGGGTTCTCATCAGACAACTTTTTGCATGAGTTTTTTCGATCTCTGTTATTGCAGGTCTGGTCCCTATTTTAATCATGTCTACCTCTTGTATGTTCTATTTTATTGCTATGAAATTATCCCCTACTTGATTAAAACCGTTTCTTTGGATTAGTTAGAAATGTTTATAATTATGAATTAATTTCTTTTTTGTTCCATCAATTGAGTAGCTATTGGTGCGATCTTAACATTTTTCATTTTGGTTCATAGCAGAAGGATGGCGATATAATGGTGACTGATGTTCGATGTGTTCCTTCTGATTTTCATGCTAGATATAAGGCTCTAGAGCGTACGTAAGTATTTAAGGATTTCCTGTGGTAGGGGAACATTACAACTGCATGTGAAGTTAAATTGGTAATAATTTTACACGTGGAAATTTTAAACAGCTATCTTTTTAGGTCGTAATATGAATTTGCAGATGTAAGACTTGGTTGTGTTAATTTCCATTTGGCATAATGTAGAGTTATCAACCCAAAAGGAAGTTCTATTATGCAGGGAATCAGGCTCTTTATCCGGTGTACGAGTCATGATGATCCAGTTTCAATTAAGATTTCAAATTTACCAATGGAGAACTTTGCTTTAGATTTTACCTTCTACTGATTTGTGCTCTCTGTAAATGTTAAATTAGGTACTTCTACCGTTTACTATCTGGGCCAGAGTCATTGTCAACTTTTGAGAAAGATCGGTCATGGCATGTGCCTGAGAAGTTAGATCTTCAAGCCATGCAGGTTGGTTGATAGCAACAATATTCAATAGCCACATTTTTCTACTGTAGATCTTTCATCTTTGAATAAAATAAAAATTAATTTGTATTGACCCAGGCGGCATGCAAAGTTCTTATTGGACAACATGATTTTAGTTCCTTCAGGGCATCTGGTTGTCAGGTTTTCCCTCTTATTGAAGTCTTTATCCGTAACTTCGTTGTCAAGTTACTTATTTCTCTTTTGTTTAAACGTTCTGTGATTTTTATATATTTTATTTTGAATCATTTAAGATACGAAACAATTACTTACCATCCTCCAGGCAACCTCACCAATCAGAACTTTAGATGAACTCAATGTTTCCGAGGTAGCTCCAACTCCATATTTTCCATCAGCAACAGAGAGGGGACAAAACAAGTTCCCTGAAACTGACCCGCCTCTTAGTTCTTCAACTTCAACTGATGATCAAGTACACGGCTCAAATGGTGGATTCGCTAGTAATATTGGATTTGGCATAAGGGAAAGACACCGTTGTTATGTTGTGACAGCACGCGCACGTTCATTCCTTTACCATCAGGTTTAATCTGTCGACTTTCTTGACATCTGATTTTCTTTGTCCTGTTGTTTACGCTCTTGGTCTCTAAAGTCATTGTTCCTTATAATATGATAACAATATTGGATCAAATATACCTTTGGCATAGCTTTCGTGCATTGAAGTACTTCAGTTCCTTATAGCTTTAGTCGGTTTTTGGTTTGATTTCATTGTTTATTATCAACACATTTGGTTGGTTTGTTCCTTAATGTGCTAATTTTAGTTGCCATTGTTCAGGTCTTTTACGATCCTTTCTTTATACTATCATGTGAATGCATTTCCCAGGTTAGATTGCTCGTCGGAGTTTTGAAAGCTGTAGGCACTGGACACTTGACTACTTCAGATGGTATAGTTACCGTTTCTATAGTTCAGATCATTTGTACTTAGTTGCATATTGAAACATTATTAATCGTGCTTTCGACTAATTCCTCGTATTGTTTATGTTCAAACAATCATCCAGTGGAACGGATCTTGAACGCGAAGAATGTGACTGCTGCAAGTCCAATGGCTCCTGCTTGTGGTCTTTACCTTGGAAATGTGAAATATGATCTGCCATGATTAGAGGTGGCATCATCTTAAATTTTGGGGAAGAAAGTGTACTTGTAGACAATTTGTTTATTTATTTTTCCATTTGAAATAGTAATCTTGTTATGATCGAGTTCAAGAATCAAGCTCTTGTACTAGAGGATGATGATTCTTGGGATTTTGTTATATGTAATTTCTAGGGAAAAAAAGGGGCAAAACTTGGAACTACTATTGGTTGAAACTCTAGTTCGCACGTCTTTCTCGTGAACATTAGACGTGAATGACCTATCTTTGGCATGTATTATTATTTTATTTTATAAGAAGCTGGAATCACGTTACATTTTATTGAAAACCTAAGCGTCCGCTACAATTTTATCGCGTCATAAAGAATTGTTTGATTCTTGCAGTTTATATCGAACCATACACGAAGAAAGGCATGAGAAAAAGTCTATTGGCTAATATTGTGCGTTCCCAATTCTTGACTGGAAGAGACGTTGTAAGACTGCAAGTCATTTCTGAATTCATAGAAATGCTATAACTTTTCGAAAGTATAAACAAAGTTAAGAAAGTCCAAGTGATTCTATTTAACTTATACTAAAAGGACAGATACCATATAATTAAATTTTAAAAAAACATTTATATAGTCATCAAGATTTTGGCTGCACTCTTTTTTTTTATTCTTTTTTTTTTCCTGAGAGCTAACAACTTAAGAAGTGAAAAAAAAAAAAAACAGCCTATTGTTTAGGCAAGGGCATTTGGGCTCATAAATATTTCTAGATCCTTGCAATAAATGAATACTAGAATACAAGCAAAGTTCAGCATTCTTGCTTAAAACTACATTTACTAATTCTGTTCTACAAAGTGCAGCTTTACAATAAGAAATTGTAAAAATATCCCACTGTGACCCTTATTAGGCACAAGAACTGCAAAGAAAAGGGTCTCATAATTTACAGTCTTGAATGCGTTGGTGTCACTGGCATTGCATCCCCAGAGTAACCATCAATGATTTGGCAATGATCGCACAACTACGCGCTCCATCGAGCTCGAGATTTAGTCCTTCAATAAGTCATCGTCCACTGAAGCTGTATTTTCTCTACAGACATCTGTACCATTCGCAAATCGCAAGACTTTTGAAAATTTCCTTTTGCATTTATCCTGAACGTGTTTATAACAACAAAATAAGTAAAAGAATTGTGATATTGTTACAAGAAAATGTATATATTAGACTATTAGAGGAAACATCTTACCAAGAGCTACTTCATGAGTTTTTTTATGGCTGCATGAATAGAACTGGTACGAGCAGAACTTCGATGTTGAACCAGAGAGTGAGGCCCGCTCCAGACAGACTTGCAATTTTCGGGGAATAGGACTCCACATAAATTCAAAAGCATGGGATTTTCATGATGAAACTTCTCATATATTTTAGCTTTTTGATGCCGCAGCTGGGATTCCTGTAACCAAGTCAAGGTAAGTGACATTCTCAAAATAACTACTGATACTGCAACATACGGAAAATGGAAAATGGAAAATGTGAACCATTAATTGACTTCAACAAAATGTTCTGAATTGATTGTATAATGTCTCGATGTTCAGGTGTTAGGGAAAAAAAACTAGCTACAAAGTTGGCATGCCATTATTATGTCCAATATGAAAGTAATAGATGCTTTTAAGGCTCCTATTCTAGAAATAATATCTCCAAAAGAGCCAATTGTACGGATGTATAAGAGAAATGGTATACACATCATCCAAATACACAATGGAAAGCAAGTGTGATGAATCATATACATAATTAGAACAGCGAAAGAGTATACAAGAAGACAGTATTGACAGAGATACAATAGAGAATTAGTTATGTACATCAACTCATTATTACACTGCATTTGCAATTAAAGAGGATGTGGAAAGTCAAGGTATTGTTGATGTCGATTACATTTATATGCAATAGCAGGACATTTATCACTAGTGTTAAGTTTCAATACTAGGCTACCCATAATGGTTTGGGCTTCCACTACTAAAAGGTGAACCTTGTTAGTAGGGTTTGACTTACACCATTATACGTAACATTTTCACTTTATAATTTTACCATTGTGGGACTGAAATACCTTTTGTTGGCGTTGTTGGTCTGCAGCAGTTTCTTCCTCATGCTGCGATAAAGTCGTTTCTTTTGGAGTGTCATTTCGGGCTCCATCTAGATTTTCAGACATTTTCGTTTCAGACTGTCTTTGAGCTTCCTCCGTAGATTTATCTCCAACCTGCGATTGCTCGGGAGTTCCTCCCTCAACATTCCTTTGAATCTTCACCTCTTCCTCTAGCTCCTGCTCCTCCATCCGGCTATGTTGCTGCTCAGTATCCTCCAATTTAACTTCATCTCCTTTTTCTTCCAAATCAGCATCTTCATCAGTATCCATATTCGATGACGAATCCTCACCACCAGGGCTTTCTACAAATGAAGTGTCCTTGAAGAAAAAGACATAAAATTAAATTATAAAGACAAAAATCTAGTCTGTTCAATGCAACAACTGAGTGACTAAAGAGAAAAACAACCAAAACAGTAAAAAGCATTTTGTTTGCTCTCTCTTGCTCAGTGTATAATATAATAAAGCAGTTGAGAGTCCTGTTGTGTTGTAGCTTTTATGGAGTTCTGTACAAGCCTTTTGAAAGCATACTGAGCAAGAGAATTAAATTAATATTCTCTTATCGTTGTATTTAGCACCTTCCATATTATAATCTATGACAATTCCAAGGATAAATAACTGCACAAGTTTCAGAATTCTACAAATTTTTCTGTATATATGATTCACCAATTTATTACAATTATGCAATCAATAAAATTAGGTAGCATGATATCGACAGAAGAACCCAATATACCTCTTGCTTGAAGTCTTGAGAAAGATTACCATCACCAACTCCAGCCTGACCTCTAGCAATTCTTTCACTCTCCTCACGCTCTCTCCGTCGGCGCTTCAGAACACATATAGCACATAAACAATCATTTTTATGGCGTCTTCCTCTGCAAATGAGAACAGCAGAAATAAGAAACATCTAGGATTGTTTCAGTCAGAGAACAGAACAGCAAGAGTTGTCCAGATAGACGCTCCTATTAAAACAAGTGTCATTTTGAAAGAAAAAATACATCTCATCTTATTTGTTTTTATACAAACATATTTCATGAAATTTCTCAAAAAAATTATTCAAGTCGTCAACTCCTTCCAATTATATTCACCCTCTTACAACTCCTCTTTTCAATTTTCAAGTAAAGCTACCGAACAAAATCTTAAACTTAAACTTATTCTTATTGTTATTAGGTCGAACTAGACTGGTCCCGTTTTCTTTTCTACTCAAATCAATTTTAATTTCAATTCTCTAGTTGCTGGGGCTGGGCAGCAGCAGCAAACCCACATACACCAACACATAAGTATGCTCTCTTTCTCTTTCCTACACGGTAGCTAGCCAGGCAATGGAATATTTTTGGTTACAAGACTCTTCAAATGTTCACTGACTCATTGATTAGAAGGGAGGGATTGACACGTGTTGGGTCTTTGGGATACTTGCAAATATATGCTGGTACCCTTATTAAGATTGAAATGATTTTATAGTAGCCAATTATGAAGACAACTAAAAAGGGTGACCTGCAGAAACATACCCATGACGCTTTTTTGTCTTTTGTTTCGATTGGCCACTTTTGACATGGACTTTTCCCTGACTGGACACCGCAACATCCTCGGCTTGAGTACTTTCAACCCCTACCATGAAAAATTATAGATAATATAAGTCAAAACTACTAAAACTCAACAACCCAAAACTATGCAGCACTCACCATTAGTGCCCCTTGGTTGATCACTGAATAGCCCAGCTCCTGTCCAATATTTCATAAAATTCTTCTTAACTCGCCTCATAAGGTCTAATATATAGTCACCCTTGTTGTTATACTTGTAACAGTTCCCCCATATGTACTGCACATCTTTGAATACATCCTCTGAATTCATATACTTCAAACCATTTTCAAGATTACTGCATATAGTTCCAAAATCCATTGGTGTATCTATGACATCAAAATAATCCTGCCAGAGAGAAAGATCAAAAGCAGTTAGTCAAAGCAGATAAGTTACATTATTAAGAAAAGAAACCCTCGCCCACAATATCCTCTGAAAAATATAACAAACTGAAATCATACATGAAAACCACACATAGCAAACTTCAGTGACATAATTTCGAGATTGTGTGTTAAATGAGGTACACCCCATAAGAATAACAATTATCACCAAGTAACTCAGTATTGAATTCCAGTCCACATATTTAGGTAACCAATCAACAATAAGCAAATACTAAGATGCCAAGAAACACACACACATAAAAAAAAATTCTTCTCATAGGGTCATAAATGTAACAATAACTTGCAACTGCCACCCTTTAGAATAAACATTGTGCAAGTAGAAATCCAACTTACGGGTATTCCCAGAGCGACAGGATTCACGGGGACATTGAATGGCTCAGCTGCATCCATTTTCATTACCTTCTTAATCACCTATAAATGGGGTCAGTGGAGGCAACAATAAGTAAATATTACGTAAGTATGTTTCAGACACAAACAACACGATAAGATTTTCAAATTTTGCATAGTAACATAAAGTTCCGATTTTTTTTTTTATCAACGTACCGACAGAGCAGCATCCAATTCTTCCTTGCTATATTGAGGTTCCTGATGGGGTACCCTTGATTCTTTTTGCTGTCTAACCTCCTTCTGCACTGGTCCGCCATTACTTGTCTGGTTAATACTTGAAGAACCTAAACTTTTCGATGACTTAATTCTTATGCTCCCAGCTTTCCTTGATAGACTCTCAGAGTTACCAACTTTCATTTCACGCAACGAGTTGGCACTATCTTCCATCTTATCAGTAACTGCATTCTGTTTCTCTAAGCCCAGCTGCTGGCTACTCTTGTCAGTGTCACTATGTGTGGGTGCATCTGAAGAATTAACTTGAGAGTCCAACAGTTTTGAAGTCTTCAGCTTTACTTTAACACGCCCAACTGTTTTTCCCGCTGCCTTATCAATTGATCCATCGGGATTAATGTTAGCTACATGGTGTGGCTGATCAGTCCCTGTTGAAGAAGGTGTATCAACCTCCATTTGAGAGTTGCATTCGTCATTCCCAAACTCATCCACACCCGAATTGTCGTCAGTATTTATACTGATAGCTTTTGGGGGCGCTTCATTTACAGTAACCACAGGGGGGCATTTTTGTTTCCCTTTCTTGTGGCCACGCTTGCGCTTCATGTCCTAATCACTACCAATCTCCAAAAACAGGTGTTTTCCTACCAAAGAAGCTTCCTGTAGCGGCAGACTGGAGATTGATAACTTCAGATTGTTGCCCTTCTGACCTCAATTACCACCTTATGTTTTTAGCTACAGCTCCTGACAACAATATGTGTATTCTTATCATCTACTAGCAACCAAATTTCATGTAAATTAACTACAGATGAAAACAGATCCTATCAATGAACAAGAGTAATCTTTTTTGGGTGTAAACCACTGGTTTAATCTAGTTGGGGCTTAGTCACAGTTAAGGCTCTTCGCCCCTCCCCATAGGTGTGTTTAATGGGGATCGAAACCGAGAGCTCTTCCCACAATCTCAGCCTGCGCTGCCAACTGAGCCACAACCCATTTGTAAACAAGAGTATTCTTTTGAATGAGCAACTATCTAAAGCTAGTATGTACAAAATTGGGCATCCACATAATAAAACAAGGAAAATAGTTAATCTTTTGAAGCATTTTATTTTCTTTTTCTAAGAGAATTCATGATTACAAACCCAATGCAACAGCAGTAGCTCACAGAATCATGAATTACCCTAGATTTCAATCTCCAAAACAAAACACTCATAATTCTCAGACCAAACAAGCAAAAAGATCTCATCTTTATCATAAAAATAGGCAAAAACCCTGAATCAAACTCCAAAATTTCCCAACAAATCAGACCAACAACAGAGAGTATCCAGAAACCCCTAAACTTCAGAATCGCCAACATTGCAAAATCCACTCTTTTCCCCTCCAAATTCACAGCCGAAACAAACAGAAAAAAAACCCTAAAACCCAAAAAGAAAGACACCACCAAAACTCAAATTGACAGAGAAATTTGAATAAAGGATCGGTAATGTCGTGAAAACAGTGAATAATGGGTTCGTGAAGAAACGACCATAACACTGGATTGAGACGGCAAATAAGAGACCGAATCGGTCCAATAAAATTGAAAAAAATTAATAAAGATGTAAAATTTTATTAAAGCTTGAGAAAAATAAAATAAAATAAAATAAAGAAAAAACAAAAAATTAGAAGCTACCTCCGAGAGAAATCTGAGCGGGAACCTCTCTTTTTCTCACAGTGCGTGTGTGTTTAAGCCTAAAATCGACCTATATTAAAACCTTCGAATTATATATTTTTCTTGATAATTAGACCGAACCAAACGACGCCGTAGGGTACTTGAAAAGCCCTTTGATTTTATTTAGAAAATACATCATATTTGTAAACTGGGCCCAAACTGGAAAATTACTTGCAAATTTATGGGCCCATCTTGAATGAGCCTTTTTATTTTGGGGAGAATTTTTATTCTTGAAACTTTGTGCACTGGATCGTAGCCCCCATCGCCGGCAAGAAAACCATAAGTTTGAGTTTTAAAATCTACTTCGGCGCGACTCCGATAAATTAAAATTGTTTGGACTTTGGAGTGGGAAGTAATTGATGCTGTCAAAAAAATTATAAGTTAAATTAACCAATTGCAACTTGAAGGGTGGCGCCCAAGCGCCACACAATCTCCACCTCACGATAGCGGATTCACGGACTTGCACTGAAATTGTGTATTTGCGACCAACTCCTGATCCCCCGACGGCGACGCCCAAAGCCATTGCACGTGACCATGGTCATGGGACTCGCGTCTGAAGTCGTAGGTGGCGACAAACATCACCTGACTAAATCCGAACCATCAAAGAAACGACTAAGGCCACATCACAACTTTAGAGTGTGGTGCGTTCACGAAGCCACGTGAACACTCTATAGTCGTGACGACCTCGAGGTGTGCCTATATGCTCTCGAGGTTCAACAAATGAAGCCACATGCACCCCCAAACGATCGCAACTAGCTACCTCGAGGTGCTTCCGTATCCCCTCAAGATGCAATGCATCTGTGAAGCCTCGTGCACACCTAAACAATCGTGATGAGGCACGATGATCCTGGATCCATGACTTCTCAACTGTTCTTCCATGTTACTGCTCGTTCTAGAGACTTTAGGACACTATCCTAAGTAGTAGATGTTTCTAGGGGCTTCGACCGACGCTGCGACACGCAAGAGACGTACGCGGACCTTCAAACACTTCGATGCCCGAGAAAAGAGACTCAAGCCACAAGTGGTCCTTAAGGTGGACCTCTAATCATCAACCACCAATCACACTTCAACACGTAGCGATGATTGAAGAGAAGTGTTTTTATCACAATCTCATATTTACTTTCTTTATCTACATTTTCTCTTTAAAATGCTCTATGAGAATTTAGTGTATTCTAGCCGACAACTTATTCCCTCGCTTTTGGCACATCCCAAAAACACTTCTCTCTACCTCGTTTAATACAATAGGTCAAATGGAAAATTAAAGTATAGGTTTTGACTTTTGAGTTGGTAATTTTTAATCTAAAATAAAATAATTCATTGCATAAATACAAGTATGCAAATAAGTTAATATATAGTTGATACAAAAACCGGCCGGCCACTCGATGATTCCAATATGTTTCCCTCTCCCAAACACACTAATATTTATACTCAAAAGTTCAACAGAACCAACTACACAATTCATATATTTGAGCCTTCAATTCTCAGACCAACTTTTTTCCAGGTGCATTTCTAGTTCTCTCAAGTTACTGCATGTTCTTTATTTGTGATTTATTTTTATAAATTATAAATTTTATTTTAGCTCAAACTATTTTCTAGCAATTTGTGCAGGAGATTTGAGATGGAGAAAATGAGCAAAAAGATGAAGATATTGCTGAGTATTGTGGCAATTTTAATTATCATGTTAATTCTGATCATAATCCTCTCTGTTTGTCATGGCTTCAACTGCACAAAATGACCAACTTCAAGATTTTTGTGTGATTCTATTGCTCCATCAGCTTAGTGTACTTCAATTAAGAATGATATATGTAATAGTTTTCGTAACCCAATACGTGTGTTAAATGATATTTTCGAGTTAAGTCCATCTATATCCACTTGCAGGCTCGGGCTCAGCCTCATATCTTTTGTTCATTTTGTATATCACGAAAAGTGTTAAAAATCTTACATCCGTAAAATATAAAGTTAAGATATTACATGTAATGATGCAAGTGAAACTCTACTAACGACATCGATATTTAAGTAGTAGCTAGAAGCCCAAACTATTATATGTATTCTATAGCCCAATAATGCCTAATGACTCATATCAATCATTCTTCCCGACTTAAGTTTACCATCCATGGCAGGCCCAAGTTTGTTCTCTCTTATCCAACATGCATTAGATTAGACCTGTTAAGTGACACTTTCAATTTAAGTACACATATCAATGTGCATGCATGCTTGAGCCCATATCCATACTCATTGCTCTTATCTAGTTTGCACATAAGAAGAATAAGAAGTATTAATGAATTTTACATCGGTACAATATAAAGTGAAAGTGACTATATATAATTACTGAGCAAATGTAACATTACTAACAAAGTTGACAATTTAGTTTTAAAAGCTCAAACTATTATATGTAGCACAATAAAACCTAAAAATGTTAATAAAAATCTAAAATTAAATATGACACTACTTCAAGATTTTTATTACTTTTATATTTGCACGTACATTATGACCATTAGACTTTTTATTTTTATTTTTACAATAGGCTTAAACAAAATTTTAAATTATAATTTTTCTTAAAACAAGCTGTTACATTGTTTTTTGAAGGGAGCTGTTACATTGTTGGAATATATTCATGAAATAAATCATCATTTTTAGTTGCAATAATGATGATATTTATTCATAATTGTAACTCTAATATATGCAAAATAAAACTTTTACTAAACAAAATCAGCTCTATGCTATTATTTGTGATTTTTTTGGGCTTTGAAACCTAAGCCCACTATGCTATTTTTGAGGGTTTTGGGGTATGTCTTTTTTTTAGGGATAATTACAGAAGACTACCCTGTCTAATACACTTTTTGCAATTGGTAACCCTGAACTTTTTTTT